>PVIU01014849.1:0-50373 GCA_004026605.1 Ondatra zibethicus | reverse complement strand
GGGATCCCCAGGGCCAAGTATCTTGCCAACCCTAAAATGATTCTCTTAATGTAGATATCTTATTCCCTTCTCCAATGTCCACCTTTCCTCAATCTTCATCCTCCCACTCCCCCAAGCTCTCCCCAGTCCTTCTCCCTTCTCCTTCCCCCTCTCCCCTCCCCCCACCCCCAACCCCCACCTCTATCCCTACCCCCGTATTCCCACCTTTTGCCTGGAAATCTTGTTTGCTTCCAATTTCCAAGAAGATCAGGGATACAAGGAACATATCTAAAAATAATAAAGGCAATATACTGCAAGCTACAGCCAACATCAATATAATTGGAGAGAAATACAAAGCGATCCCACTAAAATCAGGAACAAAACAAGGTTGTCCACTCTCTGCATATCTATTCAATATAGTACTTGTAGTTTTAGAGGAGATCAAGAGGATACAAATCACAAAGGAAGTCAAATTCTCACTACTTGCTGATGGTATGATAGTACAAATAAGTGGCCCCAAAAACTCTATCAGGGAACCCCTACAACTAATAACACCTTCAGTAATGTAGCTGGATACAAGATTAACTAAAAAAAAATCAATAGCCCTCCTTTATAAAGATGATAAGCGGGCTGAGAAATAAATCAGAGGAACATCTTCCTTTACAATAATCACAAAAAACATAAAATATCTTTGGCTAACTCTTACCAAAGGAGAGAAAGTCCTGTGTGATAAGAACTTTAAATCTTTGAAAAAAGAAAATGAAGAAGACACCAGAAAATGGAATGATCTTTTATACTCCTGGCTAGGTAGAAGTATCATGGTAAAAATTACAATCTTAAAAAAAGCAATCTATGGATTCAATGACATTCCCATCAAATTCCCAGTAAAATTCTTAAGAGATCTCAGAAGAACAAGGATGAGCTTCATGTGTCAGAACAAAAAAACCCTGGAGAGTCAAAGCAATTCTGTACAATAAGATCCAATTATGTAGAATAAGACTTATGGATGGCATCACCATTTCTGACCTCAAACTCTACTATAGAGTTAAAGTAATAAAAACTGGCTGGTATTGGCATAAAAACAACAGGAGGAGCAATGGAATTGAATTGAAGACCCAGATATCAATCCACATACCTATGAACACCTGATTTTTGGCAGAGAAGCTAAAAATATAAAATGGAAAAAAGAAAGCCTGTTCAATAAATGATCCTGGCATAACTGGATATCAACATGTAGAAGAATAAAAATAGATCCATATCTATCGTGATGCACAAAACTCAATTCCAAATGAATCAAAGACGTTAACATAAAAGCAAACACACTAAACCTCCGAAAAAAGAAAGTAGGAAGTACACTTAAACACAGTGGCACAGGAGACAACTTCCTAAATGTAATCCCAGTAGAACAGACACTGAGAGCAACAATTAATAAATGGGGCCTTCTGAATCTGAGAACCAAAGGAATGGTCAACAAGATAAAATGGCAGCCTACAGAATGAGAAAAGATCTTCACCAATCCCACATTAGACAGAGAACTGATCTCCAAAATATACAAAGATCTCATGAAACTTGACATCAAAAGAAAAAATAATCCAATAAAAATGGGTATAGACATAAACAGACAAATCTCAAGGGACTAATTTCAAATGGCTGAAAGATACTTAAGGAAATGTTCAACATCCTTTGCCATCAGAGAAAGGGAAATCAAAACATCTCAGAGACTCCATCTTACACCTGTCAGAATGGCCAAGATCAGAAACACTGAGGACAGATTATGATAGAGAGGATTTGGAGTAAGGACAACGCTCCTCCATTGCTGGTGCGAGTGTAAACTTGTAAGGTTACTTTGAAAATCACTATGGCAATTTCTCAGAAAATGAGGTAACCTTCTACCTCAAGACCCAGAAATGCCACTTTTGGTTATGTACCCAAAGGATGCTGAATCATATCATAAGGACATGTGCAATAGCCAGAACCTGAAAACAACTTAATTGCCTCAACTTAAGAATGCATAAAGAAATGTGGTACTTTTACAGAATGAAGTACTACTTAATGGTAAAAATAATGACATTTTGTAATTTGTAGACAAATGAATTGATCTAAAAAAAAAACAAGTGAGGTAACACAAACCCAGGAAAATAAGTATAATATGTACTCATACATAAGTGGCTTTTAGACATAAAGCTAAGCAAAACCAGCCTATAGTTCACAACCCCAGAGAACCTAGACACAAAGAGGAACCTAAGAGAGACATAAATGGATATACATAGGAAGGTGAAAAAGACAAGATCTCCTCAGTAAATTTGAAACCTGGAAGTCATGGAGAAGGCAGAAAGAGAGAGGGGAAGAAAAGAGGGGAGTGAAGAAAAATGTATAGTGCAATAAAAACAATAAAAAGAAATAAGGAAATACAACTTACTACATAATTTTTCACTGTATATATAACCAAATATTATCAGTGTCAATATTTTTCTTGAGTAATAGCTTTTTGTTGGTGAATTGATATGATTTCCAGATATGATTTTATGACAGTGGAAGATTACCAAATAGCTAATGAGAAAACATGGAGATGATGATCAATAATAAGATATTGCATGCTTGATATTTATTTTAAAATCAAATCTTCATACCCTAATTTTTTTTTTTGTACATGCTTTTAGGTTTCAGAATCCTCACCCAGAGACACTGCTGTGATAGTCAAAGTAGTTAGGAAAATTAAGAACCTAAATTTCTTGTAGTGTGAATTCAAATTTGCCTTACTAATAAATCCTAGAATCAGATATCAGAGGGTGAAAGATAAGAGAAGCAGAGATGCCAGGCACTCATTCTTCTACAAAATCCTGGTACTGAAAAAGGTTAAGCTCCTGTCTTGTGATGCCTTATGTTCCTCTCTCTTCTCAGTTACAATCTTCCTATTTTCACTTCCCTTGTTTTGGGGTTAAATGCACAATATTCCTAGTTTTAGAATCACTTTTCTATGATGTCTGTTTCTCTTTCAAACTGGTTAAATCTCACATAGCTCAGTGTGGCCTTGAACACCATATCTTTCTTCTTTGAATTTCTTTATTAAATCCTACCAGCTTGTGTTATAGCTGGCTCCACCCTCAGATCTTCAGGCAAGCTTTATTTGTTGGAGTACAAACAAAATATCACCACAATACCTTTAAGCTTATGAAAGGATGTGGAAACATGGTCAATATACACCATAGAATTGCATTTGAATATATATGTGTGTATGTATGTATGTATGTATATGTATGTATGTATATATATATATAATAAATCCTTACATTTCAGATAAATACATTGGGGTAGAAAATATTATACTACGTGTAAATTTTAAGACCAGAGAAGGAAAGCCTCATGCTTTATTTTATTTATAGATATTAGTTCTGAATATTAAGCTGTAAGTGTATATCCCAGAGAACCTCAGAAAAATAAGAGAGGGAGGAAAAAGTAAAAGAATGGGAGACCATTTGGGGCGGAAGGACTAGAAGGTGTACAGTTGGAAAAAAAATCCTATCAGAGGGGAAGAAGACATGAAGTGGGCATAAAATAAAGAGTGCTAAAAGAGGGCAATACAGATAATGAGGGAATAACTTTTTAAAAATCAACTAAAAGCTGGGAGGTATTGGCACATGCCTTTAATCACAGCAATCAGGAGGAAGAGGCAGGCAGATTTCTATGAGTTTGAGGCCAGCCTGATCTACAAAGCAAGTTTCAGGACTGGCTCCATAGTGACTGAGAAACTTTGTCTCGAAAAACAAACAACAACCAAAAAAACCAAATAAACAAACAAAACCCACCAAATAAAAACCAACAAGAAAACATTATTACTTGGCTACATAGACACATATATGTATATATATATATGTGTGTGTGTGTGTGTGTGTGTATATATGCGTGTGTGTATGTGTAGCATATTATTTTATATCTATATGTTCATATGTGATATTACATATTATATAAATATATCATATTTAAGTTAACACATACATATATGTAGTTTTAATGAAATTATGTTACTTGAGGCAATAATGTTTCAACAAATAGGCATTGACAGTGCCTATAATGGAAGACCTTTCTTCAAGATGCTACAAAGGAAATCTAAGATATTCCCAAAACCATATATTGTTATTTTCATTGCCCTTAGTTGCTTCTCAGAGTTTAATGTAAGGTACTATTATCAAAGTCACCACACATTACAACTTAGTACTTGAAAGAACTTAGCTAAACTGACCTGGAAAATTCCTTCCCAAGGACTTGATGTCACAGTACCAGATGGACCTATACAAGCTTCCAATGGAAAAAGAAATCAATAATTATACTAAGTTTAAATCTTGTGAAACATAACAGTGATATACCAGTAAAATATTAGCAAGTGTTCAATTGTTGTACTTGTATCGTTTTTTCAATTGTTTTTATTGAGCTATACATTTTTCTCCACTCCCTTTCCTCCCCTTTCTCCTTCTGCCCTTCTCTCATGACACCCATGCTCCCAATTAACTCAGGAGATCTTGTCTTTTTCACTGTCCTATTTAGATCCATGTATGTTTCTCTTAGGGTCCGTTATATTGTCTAGGTTCTCTGGGGTTGTGGACTGTAGGCTGGTTTTTCTTTGATTTATGTCTAAAAGCCACTTACGAGTCAGTACATATTATATTTGTCGTTTTGAGTCTGGGTTACCTCCCTCAATATGGTGTTTTCTAGATCCTTCCATTTGCCTGCAAATTTCAAGATGTCATTATTTTTACTACTAAGTAGTGCTTCATTGCGTAAATATATCACATTTTCTTTATCCATTCTTTGGTTGAGGGGCATCTAGATTGTTTCCAGGTTCTGGCTATTACAAATAATGTAGATATGAGCATTGGTGAGCACATATCCTTGTGGTATGATTGAGATCCTTTTGGGTATATACCCAACAGCAGTATTGCTGTGTCCTGGGGTATCTTGTTTCTTAATTTTCTGAGAAATTGCCATACTGATTTCCGAAGTGGCTGTTCAGGTTTGCACTCCTGCCAGCAATGGAGGAGAATTTCCCTTTCCCGATATCCTCTCTCAGCATAAGCTGTCATCAGTGTTTTTGATCCTGGCATGTCTGACAGGTGTAAGAGATTCTTAGAATTGTTTTGCTTTGCATTTCTCTGATGGCTAAGGATGTTGAGCATTTCCTTAAGTGTTTTTCAGCCAGTTGACATTTATCTGTTGAGAGTTCTCTATTTGGCCTCTACCCCATTTTTTTTATTGGATTATTTGTTCTTTTGATGTCAAGTTACTTGAGTTCTTTGTATATTTTGAGATCAGTCCTCTACCTGATTTTTCTTGGAGATAACTATATCTGTCTAGTTTGTCTTAATGCCCACTAAGGAGAAGGAAAACCATGACTAGTAATATTAATCAAGCCACAATTCTGTGGCCAATAGTCATGGACTTTAAGGAGAAACCTCTAATGCCACTTTACTAAACATGTTTATCTTCTAGTTGCATTATAAAGGAAGTATTTTTTTTGCAGAAGATAAATACCATGATAAAAATCCAACTCTATTAACAACACAATTAACAAGAGACCATGATATTTCACACCAACTGATACATCACAGTGCAAACTCTACAATCAGGTAAAATCAGAGAACACAGCAGAAATATTGCAAAAGCCAAAGATTCAGGATGTCACCTGAACGATTGTGTCTTCTACATATGGCAGGATAGTTTCACTTATAGCATCTCACCAACATGGTCACTTAAAGAAGACCAGTACCATAGCAACAGTAGTTAACATTTCAGTATAAATGTGAGCGATCTCATGGGGCCTTACTGTTAGAACAAGAGCAGTAGACAACCAATGACTGCTGAGAAGAGGAGGAAATTCCCATTCCTATGGTAATAATCCTATGTTTGGTAAACTAGTTCAAAGTAATCAGACCTGAGCACACACGCACACACAGACACACACAGACACACACAGACACACACACACACACACACACACACACACACTGCTAATAGATTCAATGAATTTATTTACATACACATATGTATATATTGTTAACAATGATAAAGAAAGAGAGGTCATATATTTGAGTTGGAGTGGGAACCACAAAGAGTTTGAAAGGTGTCATGCAGGGTGGAAATGATGCAAATACAGGTCGCTTTTATAGAATTAGTAAAAAGAAATTGGAACATTAAGTGAGAAGACGGATCAGGAGAGGAAACAAAAGGACTAAATAACTTATTTTGCTTTATTTAACAATGCTCATTTATATGAAAACATCAACTTCTATGATATAAATATATGCATCATTTTTTCAATCATACTGCAATTGCTTAAAAAACATGAAATATAGATGTTCCTTGGTAGAAGAATAAGTTTTAGAGCTATATTCAACTTTTATAGACACTTAGGAAATGAACATGACCTCTAATTTGCCTTAGATTTCTGTATTTGTAAATAATGACCCTGTCATGAATTTTATGAAATGAATATTACAAAGATTTAGTATGATAATTTAGGTAGTAGACTATTTATTATTATGAGCTCTGGAAAATGCAATCTATATTTAAGAGTGTGTAGTTTAATAAGTGTAGGCATTTAAGCACTTGAGTGCTCAGTTTGGAAAGATAAAAAAAAAGATTGAAAAATTTTCCTTTGAAAATTAACAGTTATTTTTTTCTAAAAATTATTTTCCTTAAGAAGTTATTTTGTTTCAATTTATATTTATTATATGATTAGAACATAAATTATTTATATTTATGGGGTACAATGTGATATTTGCATATATTCATAAAACATAAATACCTAAATATAACAATGAAACAAAATAGACATGGTCTTCAAATATTTGTATTTCATCATAAAACTTTAAATATTTTTTTCTGCTCTTCATAAAATGTATTTTATCTTACATTTATATGTTTAAAACATTTGAAGTGATGTTTATGTGTTTCAGTACCCAGATGTTCCATACTTCCAGTTTTACCCCTTCCACATTCTTTCTTATCATAAAATGGTATCTAAAGGAAGAAGAAGAAGAAGAAGAAGAAGAAGAAGAAGAAGAAGAAGAAGAAGAAGAAGAAGAAGAAGAAGAAGAAGAAGAAGAAAAAGAAGAAGAAGAAGAAGAAGAAGAAATGAAAGCAAAAAACCAGAATGGTACACCATTCTGTAAGAGGTGTGTGGGCTGTGTCCTTTTGTCTGGCTCTCGGCCGTCGAAATAATTACACAGAAACTGTATTTATTTAATTACCGTTTGGTCCATTAGTTCTAGCCTCTTATTGGCTAACTCTCACATTTTCATTAACCCATTTTCATTAGTGTGTATTGCTACTTGACTGTGGCTTACCGACATGAATCTAAGCAACGTCTGTCTTGGCCAGGAGAATCATGGCGTCTATCACACTTCCCTTCCTTCCAGCATTTCATCCTACCTATTTTGCCTACCTGATTTCTGCCCTATCAAAAGGCCAAGGCAGTTTTCTTTATTCAACCAATAAAAGCAATACAAATAAAAAAGCACCTCCTACACCAGAATGGGACAAAGAGACACAAGAAATAAGGCAAAAGAAAATCACAAACCCGACATATATGCAGAGACATACAGAATCACACACACACAGATATCAAATAAACAACAACAACAAAACAGAACCTGTAAAATATACAAAAAGAGATGCAAGGCAAAAAATTATTAATTAAAATAAAGATCTGAAAAATCACTATGAGACAAAAAAATATCAAAAACGTCATTGAGTTGAGTCTATAGATTGTTTTGTTTTGGTTTTTTGTTTTGCAAAATGTTCATGTTTATTTTATTAATCCTACTGAACCTTGAGCGTGAGAGATCTTTGCATCTTCTGATCTCATCTTCAATTTCTGTCATCAAAGAACTTTAAATTTTAATTATACAAGTCTTTAAATTTCACTTCTCAGTTAAAGTTACCTTCAGGATATTTTATAGTATTTGAGGCTATTGTGAAAGATGTTTCCAGATTTCTTTCTCAGTAAATTTTTCATTTGTATATTATAGTATTATTGGTTTTGTTTCTTTTTTTCTTCCTTTTTTCATTCCTTCCTTTCTTCTTTCCTTCTTCCCATTTTTGAAATTATTTTGTATCTAGCTGTTTTGTTGAAAGTTTTTATCAGCTGTAAGAGTTTCCAGGTGGAAATTTTAGGTCACATTTGTGTATTATTATATCATTTGGAAATAAATATACTTTTACTTATTTTCCAATTTTTGTCCTCTTGCTATCTTTTAGTTGCCTAATTGCTCTAGCTAAAACACCAAATACTATATAAATACACATGGAAAAAGGAGAAATTTTTAACTTGTTCTTATTTTAGTAAACTTATTTGAGTTTCTTTCTGTTTAATTTGATGTGGGATATAATCTTGCTCTAAATTGCCTTTATTATGTTTGGGTATTTCTTTTATATCTCTAAACTATCTAGGACTTTTATCTTGAAGGGGTGTTGAATTTTGTCAAAGGCCCTTTCTGCATCTAGCGATATGATTGTTTTTTGTCCTTCAGTTTGTTTATATTATGGATTATATTTATTAATATTCAAATACTGAAGCATCCCTGCGTCTCTGGGAAGGATCTTTCTTGATCATGGTGGATGATATTTATGATGTGTTCTTGGATTTGATTTTAGAGTATTTTACTGAGTATTTTTGCATTTATGTTTATAAGGGAAATTGGTCTGCAATACTCTTCTCTGATGAGTCATTATGTGGTATAGGTATCAGCACAACTGGGGCCTCATAAAATGAATTTGGCAATGTTCTTTCCATTCCTCAAATACAAGTAGATCAAAGATCTTTACATAAAACCAGATACATTTAACCTAATGAAGTGAAAGTGGAGAATAGCTTTGAAAGCAAAATTGGTACAAGAAATGTCTTTTGAACAAAACATCATTAGCACAGGACCTAAGATCAACAATAAATGCAATGTCATGAAACTAAAAATCTCCTGTAAGGTATAGGACACTGTCAAGCACAGAAGTTAGCATACTACAGAATACAAAAATATTTTTGCCAACCCCAAATCTGATAGATGATTAATTTTCAAAATATATAAAGAACTCAAGATAATAGATGTCAAAAATAATCCAGTTAAAATCACAGATCTAAACAGAGAATTCTCAATAGAAGAATCTCAAATGACTGAAAATACTTCCAGGAATGTCCAACATCCATAGCCACCAGGAAAATGCAGATCAAAATTTCTCTGAGATTCTATTTTACATCTGTCAGAATGGTTAATATCAAAAACATAAGTAACAGCTCATGCTGCCTAGTATGTGGAGTCAAGAGAACACACACAAGTTGGTGGTTGAAGTATATAGTCACTTTGAAAATCAATATGACAGTTCCTGAGAAAGTTGGAAAGGAGTCTCCCTCAAGATTCACCTATATCACAGCTGAATGTATTGCTGAAGAATGTTCCATACTACCACATGTATACTTTCTCAATCATCTTTATTGAGGACATAATAGCCAGAAAGAGGAAACAAGCAAAATGTACCTCAACTGAAATATGGATAAAGAAAATGTGGTACATTTACAGAGTGGCATATTACTCAGCTGTTAAAAAAATAACATCATGAAATTTGCAGGCAAATGGATGGAATAGAGAAAAATATGGCCAGTGGTGGTACATGTCTTTAATCCCAGTACGTGGATGGCAAAGGCAGGCAGATCTCTGTGATTTCAAGGTCAACCTGGTATACCAAGTGAGTTCCAGGGTATCCACCATTGTTATAAAGATCAACATTGTCTCAAAAAAGAAATCAAATAAATACATAAATGAATATAAAAAAAGAAAAGAAAGAAAGAAATTGTTTTGACAAAGGTACCGAGATTCAGAAAAAAAAAATATGGTATATATTTGATTATACCTGTACATTAACTATTAAGTAAATAATTACTAAGCTCTAATCTCTAGACATAAAGAGGTTACATAAAGAGGAGTGGTATGGGTGCATGGATGGATATCAAAGGAGGGAGAAATGAAATATATTTTATGGACAGACTAGAGGCAGGTGTAAATGGAAGCAGGGTATCGGTTCAGGAAGGGGAGAATTGTAGTAAGGAGGCTGCTTCTTTTTTTCCTTACTGCCCAGACTCCCAAAATAATCACACAGAAACTGTGTTTTTTAACTCACTACTAGGCCCATTAGCTCTAGCTTCTTATTTGCTAACTCTTACATCTTAATTTAACTTATTTCTATTAATCTGTGAATCACTACGAGGTCATGGCCTACCATCAAAGTTACAGCATGTCTGTCTCGGGCAGAGGCTCCATGACTTGTCTCAGATTCCACCTTTTTTCTCCCAGCATTCAGCTTAGTTTTCCCCACCTACCCTAGTTCTGCCCTATCAATAGGCCAAAGCAGTTTCTTTATTCACCAATGGTATTCACAGCATAACAGAGGGGAATCCCACATCAGAGAAAACAAAAAGAAATGGCTGGAATAGCTGGTGGGGGATTTGAGGGGAGTGGAAACCTAGTTTAATGGATACTTCCTGGAATATATAAACATAATCCCTAAGAGGACTGCCAGTAATAGCAGATGCAGATAAAAACTGAACATCTATTTTTACCAAGTGAATCTACCAGTAGAATAACTTGGTCGCTTTCTATTGAGTTGTTGGCCAAGGGGGATTCAGGAAATCCCCCAAACAACACAGGTTTTTGCTATGATCAAGGGTTTCTTTTAGCAAACCCACAACTGGGCCCCATTGTTAAGGACACCCACATGCATCACCACAATGAAAATGGATGGTCTAGATCCTACATGGCACTTTTACCACTACTTTCTAATTTCTTTGGTTCAGGAAATTATTCTGCAGGCTATTGAAAGACAAATGTAGATATCAACCCAGTCACAAACATTTTACCTACAATCTCTCTCCTACCTGCAAGTTTGCTTGGGCAATAGAGCTTGTGGGGGTTGCAAACCAATGTCTCATTTGACTTAAGGCCCACTCTAGGAGATACAACCCATACCAGACTCTGCTTGGGTAACCAAAGACCAGAGATTTATGATAAAACCAAACATTACTGGTCTTAAAAATGTATCAATAAAATGACTCCTATTGATATCTGCTATATTCAAAGACTAGTGCCTTATCCTGACATCATCAGAGGCTTTCTATAGTAGCAGTTAGGAACAGATGCAGAGTTGCATAGTCAGACATTACAGGAGAGAGGTTCTTGATGGAGAGAGATCTCTATTACATCCCCCCTCCTTAGAGTTCAGGAAATGCCCAGAAGAGTTGTCACAATGATTGGAAGAGCTAGAGAGTTTTGAACACACCAGGTGAAAAGACACCTGAATCAACTAAGCAAGGTACAAATGAACTCGCAAGCACAGGACCTACATATAATCAGCAAGCACAGGACCTACATGGAAGCAGAAAGCACAGGACCTACATGGTTCTGCCCCAGATTCTCTGCATGTATATTATAGCTTTAGCTAGGTCTTATGGCTGTTGAAATCAATGGATTTCTGAACCTTGTGCCTGCTTTTGGGACACTTTTCTTCTTGTTGGATTGTCATGTCCAACATCAATGTGACAGAATTTGCTTCATTTTATTATATTTATTTTGCTATGTTTTATTCTTATATCCTATAAGCCTGATCTTTTTCTAATGAGAGAGAGAAATGGAATGGATCTGGTAGGTAGGTGAAGTATGGAGGAACTAAGAAGACATGAAGGAGAGGAACATGTGATCATGATATATCTTATGAGAAATAAATCTATTCTTAATGCTTAGAAAAAATACTTTCAAAATGTCATATGGAAAGCCTCCACTGTAGAAGTTGCATACACAAACAATACATACATACATACATACATATATACATATATGTATATATATTATTTAATACAGGAACCCACAAATAGAAATTTTTATTGAATGAGAGTATAAAATGCTCACATCTAAATGGAATATATATGTATATACATACACACACACACACACACACACACACACACACACATATATGACAAGCTCCTACCAAGTCTCATGGATCATTGTTGAAGAGTGTGCAAAAAAGAGTGTGAGATATAAAGATCTTAGATGAAAACAAATAAATGGTGTAATCTAGGCACAGCATGCCACCTCCACATATTAACACAAAAATTTGTGAAACCATTTCCAGGCCTGTTTAAATATAAGAAAGGCCAAATCAGCATGAAGAAAGAGTTTAGGTATGAATTTTTGCCTTTAACCAGGGTGTTATTGTCAATTGTACGCTGTAGGAAGAGGGAAGGTTGATTTTGTTTAAGAGGGTGACACCTTGTTTATTGATTACAGTCAAAGAAATATATACATCCATGAATTGGCCTTGGGTTTAATACAGTAAATAGAGGCACAAAGTTGTAACATTGAGAAGCAGATGTGGATCTCAGAAGACTGAAGCAGAGAGGGGGAGAATAAGATTTTCAAATGAGTAGTAAATATATGATTTTAAAAATAGAAAATGATTATTTTAAAATACATACTTGAAATGGGAATTTGATGTCATATTCTCTGAATATTTACAAATAAATCTATAAATTTTTGTTACCAAGCAAGTAAAACACACTGTTTTAGAAGTTAAATAGTTGAAAAGCATGTAAGTAAAATATGTGAACATTTCCACTTATGTAGGCAGTGCATTATCTTTGAAGTCCCAGACAGCTAGAGAAGCAATATTCAAGACAAACATTGTAAGACAAGTGGTAAATTTTTAAACAAGGGAAACTCACTCTAGCTTACTTTAAGAACAGCAGAATAAAATTTTCATTAAGGTTGTCAAGAATCAAGTTTCTAGATTTTTTGTCTAGATTATGAAATTACCAATACTTTTCCCAATGATATGTATTGTGGTATAATTCAAAAAATAAGTTAAAAACACTAGATCATTTTCTGTAGCTTGTTTCTCTTCATTTAAAACATTCATCACTGTTTAACAAAAAGTAACAAGTATTCATCTCTAATGAATCTGAAATTATAACACACTATTGAAATTCTTTTTTAAAAAATAGGATAAAATTCTCTACACAGTGCTGATCATTGCTATGGTTTTTAGGTAGCATAAATTGGAAGAACAAAGGAGTATTTTTAGTCAATGGTAGCCTATAGAAAACCTCCCACTACTATGAGAGCTAGTCCTTGTTGAGAGATACTTTATCACCTGTGATTAGAGGGCTAGGTTTTACCTCATCTACCTAAGGTACCTTCTGTTTGCTTTAATAAAGAGCTGAGAGGTTGGCAGGACTTTTGGACAGAGAAAGAAGCTCTGGGAAAAATCAGAGAGGCAGGAGACTCGCCAGACACAGAGGAAGTCAGACTTCAAGTACTGAGGAGAATTAATGAGCCTCATGACAGAGTGTAGATTAATATAAGTCGGTTAATTTAAGTTTTAAGAGCTAGTTGGGAATACGATGGTTTGAAAGGAAATAGCCCCCAAAGGGAGTAGTACTATTAAGAGGTGTGGCCTTTTGGAGGAAAGGTATCACTGTGAGAGGGTTTTGAGGTTTCTTTTTTATTCAAATTTTTCTCAGTGTTGTAGTAGGGAGGGAGAGGGCTGCATTCCTGGCACCTGGTTAGCTTATACCCGAAATAATTACACAGAAATTGTATTCATTTAAATACTGCCTGGCCCATTAGCTCTAGCCTCTTATTGGCTAACTCTCACATATTTGTTTAACCCATTTCTAATAATCTGTGTGTCACTATGAGTCGTGGCTTACCGGGAAAGATTCAGCGTGTCTGGCCTGGCAGGCTTCATGGTGGGCGACTCTCCCTGACTCTTCCTCTCTATCCCAGAATTCCGTTCTGTCTCCTCCACCCACCTAAGGGCTGCCCTATCAAAAGGCCTAGGCAGTCTCTTTATTCAACCAACGAAAGCAACACGCAAATACAGAAGAACCTCCTACATCACAGTGTGACAGTAATTTGGCAATATCCATGTGACTTCTTTGGGAAACAAGGCCTGAGAATAACGGACAGACATTCTTTTTGTGGCAAGACCCTGAAACATTTGGAAAACCCTGTGGACGTTGGCTGCATAATTCTGGAGATGACCCCAAGAGCAGATGTGCTACCTGTTCTTCTTGCCTTCCTACACTATCCATATTGCTGGCTTCCTTTAGCTTCACTTACACTTTTCAGTCATGTTATTACAAAAGGAAAACTTTCCCTCTAATGACTCTCCTCTCAGTGAGCCATAGAGGATGTTGTTAAAAATATACAGTAAACCTGATTCAGCACCTAAAGCCTTTGATGTTTAAGGTGTGACCATGAAGTCAGGATTCTTAAGAACAGGACATTGAATGGGGCAGAAAAAAATTTATAGCTGAATAAAGATCAATTAAAATAAAAAAAGAAGAGGATGTTACCTTTCTTGTAACAACCACCCTGCAAGTAGCCTGAAAGAATCACAGTAGCTAAAAGTTTAACATTCCATATTTGTATAACTGCTCTGGAGAGAATGCTTTTAACCCCAGGAGTCTTTGAAAAAATACTAAGAAATAGGTGATTTCAGGAAGTAATAGAAACAGTATAGAGACAGAAAATTAAGTAGAATCATAGAAGCCCACACTCCCTCATTTCTAATAACTGTAAATACCCTAAGAAGTTAAGAGAGATAGACATGAGAACAAGTGATACACAGTACCAAATTTGAAGAGTAACTTTCCAAGTTATGTTGCCCATAGGATAAATGGAAAAACCTGGTATATCCTCTGAGGAGAGACAGTGGTACAAAATGTAGAATGAATTGATCCAGCTTTGGCTACTGAGTTGATTGTGAAAATACAGACTTTAACAGATGTAAATATTAACCACTAGAAACAAAACTGCCCCTCACTTTGCATGATGCTGTAACCACAAATGCTGCTAAAACTGGTTACAATAATTGCCATTTTTTTCCTTTGCATCATTCCCCTTTTGTCTTTCAACTTTCCTGCTGGTAACCATTACCTATTTGATCTATAGCTCTAATGTAGAAGCATAAGCAGTGTTGCAAGCCACAATGGAAGTTTTTTAACTAGGCACACCAACAGGTAGGAGATAGTGCCCAGTTAGCAGCATTTGTGGTTACAGCATTGTGCATAAAAAGTCATCATTATGACTGGACATATGGACTCTTTAGAACTCCAGGTGCAGTTCTGCAACCATGGGATAAACATCAGATGCTTTTCCAAGATATTCTAAATGATTTCCTTGAGTATTTGACTTAAAATAGAGAGATTGAGAGCTCTGTTCTTCAGTGGTTGCCAGATTTCTGGAAAGCCTTGCTTCAACACCAGAACTTCTAAAAATAATAATAATAAATAAAGACCAAAAAAAGCCTTTCAAGCTTCTTCCATTCCTCTTTCTGAATGAGCGAGTGCCAAAACTCAAAGGTGACTTTAAATTGTATAAAACAAAAATATAAATCTTAGCTGAACTGACATTCTAAATCATATCAACTCAGGAAGGTCATGAAAGACAGGAAAGATGCTTTGTCGTCTTTACAGAGTCGGGGAGATAATTGTACTTTAGACTTCACAAAATGTAACTTATAAGGTATTGTCCTTTTTTCCCCACCCCTAGAAAATTGATACAATTTGTCCTTTCTTCAGCTTCCACATTGGCATCTTTCCTAGGTGTCTCAACCCCTGGGTATCTATCTAATCCTTTGCTGTGGGTTACAGTTTTGTGCTTCCTTTAAATACAATGTGATAACTATCCCATGTCTCATTTTCTCCTCTCTGAATGTGCTGTTTCTCTCTCATGTTCAATATATCTTTACATTTTATTTGCTTTACATTTTATTCATCTCCATCATTTACTGAAGTCAGAAAGATATTGTAATGCCTGATAAAAGCTCACATTTTTGTATTAAGATATCTGTCTACAAATCTATAAATATGTCAAACACAACTACATTTAAAAAGGCATCATATCAAGCTTAATGATATTTAAATTCTTTGTTTTTTGATACTCTAGTCATTATTAGGACCAAAATTTGGCAAAGGATTCCTGTAATTTGATTTTTTTCTTTTATATAAATATTAATTTTAATTATTATAGCTTATTCTTCCATATTTTGTATAAAGACATGGATAAGATGAAATTCTGTACTTTTTCATACATTTATTTTAACACTTCATATTTTTAAGTTTTGATTTCCATAAAATCATATAACCATAAGCAACACCTTCTTTATCACTTTGTTACTTCTCACTTTGGCTCATCCATTTGGTGACAGTTCTATGGGGATTAGCACTTAGTTCAGACATTTCTTTACTAATATCTCATTTTAGAGTCTCTGAAGCACAACTCACCTACTTTGCCCACGCAGAAATAAAGTACATTGCAGAAAAGTTATGCCTTAAGTAAATGGAAAGGAAAAATCATGAATGACTGTCAGTATTCAGAGCTACCTGTGAACAGTTTCCAGATTGTTCTCAGGAAATTCCAGTGATCTTTATAGCTTATACATTACAAATTATTGTATGTTTCTGCAGCATTTTGTATGCATTTTCTTATCTCTGACTCACTTTCTCCTATCATGTACTTCTTCTTCATCAGATAACCTATCACATAAATCATCAGCACTTAGGAATTTGACTTAAGACTTTTCTATTAAGAAAACACAGCTATCATATATGTCAAATGCTTTTAGCAAGATCTGAAAATGTCATTTAGTACCAATGTTCTTCAGATTCTTACAAATAAAGTATTTTAATTACAAAACAGAACAAAACCCATAGAAATAAAAACTATGTTTGTCATCTTACTAAGATTTAATCATACTTATGGATTAATAATTGCTATATTCATTAGAACATAGAACTTTTTAAGATGCATTATCAATATTTGGGAACAAATCCTCATATTTGCATATAGTTTATTTTTTTGTATAAAACACAAAACCAAAACACGAGGATTAGTACACAATAATAGAAAAGTGATCCAAATTCATAATTTTTATATTTCTGTTTATTTTACTAGCTTAATTTTGTAGACATAATGATGTTTATGGGCTCTTAGAGTATTATTACTTTTCAAAATCTTTCTAAGTTGAGTCTATGTAACAGGTACATATATTCAAGAAGCTTTAAAAAAGGCAGTGGCACATACTTAATAAAAGTAACCTCATATACTATTTTAAATCTGTATTTGGTGAAAATATCTATGAATATTTACCCTCTCCTTAATCAGTTCATAGTAATAGGTAGAGGACTTATTCAGAATTACATTTTATGAAATGAAAGGGAATTGACAAAAGATTTTGTGATGATAGTTTGTAGTTAAAACCATCATTCTTAATTTTTCCTTAATGATGACTTCTTTACTTTCATATTAAGTGAGGCAGGAGATTGTATGCAATGGGTTGCCCAATCTCAAGATGACCTGAGCAGCAAAAATCTCTCAGAGCTTTCTATAGATTAAAATTAGTGCTGTGTGTGGTTTTGTCTCTGTGTATACATGTTTGTTTGATTGTTAGATTTCTAATTTTGTTGTGTTCAATTTATCTTTTAGGAGAAATAATAATAAATTTTTGATATTGTACACTAAAAAATAATAACTAAAAGCAGTGTTCATTAAGGGCTGTTAACAGTCTAAATACAATTAACTATTTCTGAACACTGAGATTTGAAAAAAGTTACTATTTTATGAATTTTATTTTGTATAAAAATGAACAATATATTATTTGCAACATATGATTCTATTTAACAAATAATCTGATAGTAACAAATATTAAATTATTTACTTTAGTGAGGATAACTAGCTCAAGGATCAATGTGCTTACAAACATTTCAGGAAGTGAGTGGGTCCAATATATAAATTTAAAAAGCTGACATTGATTTTTTTATAATAAACTTAATTCTAAAAACTATATTCATAATAATATTATTAATTCAAAAGCTTTAAAAGCAGTTCAAATCCAACATAAGTCTGGATAACAATTTTTGAAGTAATATTGCTGAGCGTTGTAAAATGAATGTTTTCAGAAGTCTGGTCCAGTTACCGTGTCAGGTCACTGGGGTATTCTTTACTCCTTTGTTGGTCACCTAGTATATGTTAAAGTCATTATATTTTAGAATGTAGCCAAAGGTGCATATTTCAAAACATATGCTTACATATATCAGAATATGAAAAAGGTGGATGTCAGATGAAGCTGAAGTTCAGCAACTGGAAACAAGCATTGAGAGGTTGGAGTCAGAGCCCATGAGTACAGACCATGGCAAAGGAACCATGTGGCTTCTGCTGTGGATAAGCTGTTCTTAAATTAGGAATAAATCCATGACCTTAAGTCAGTCCAGCAAAAAGGATTAGCATGTGCCTACTTAGTGTAGAAATGAAATATGCTTTAGGGCAGTCAGATACTGACAGGTTAATTCCAGCCACTTAGATTATTGAGCACCATACTGAAATATGAGCCTTAGCATGGGTATTCCAAAAATAAAGGATAGCTATAATAAACTGTTAAACATATAAAAACAACACATGAAATCAAATCTACAGATACATACATACAAATTTAACAAACTAATTAAATATTTTATGATTTTATCATGTAATAACTAATAGAAGATTTCTTTGACAAGAAAAAGAACAAGAAGCAGATCATATGTCAAAAGCATGGAGGATTAAGATTCTATGATATTATTTTTTTCTGAATCAGGTATTACATAAAATGACATAACAGGATTTTATACATTTTTGAAATCTATTAATAAATGTAAACTTCACAGACTATTTTTTGAATCCCAGGCTTATTTTTATCTGAAAAAAACTATGTCATTTAAGAATTGTGGGAAAAATATGCATAATACAAGAAGAAAATGTCTGGGTCTGTACCTTTCTGAGACAAGGGAGGAGAGGATGTTGGTAGAAGGAAGGAGGGGGGAAGATATATGGTGTAGGAGGGTCCTTCTGTGTTTGGGTTGCTTTTATTGGTTAATAAAGAAACTGTCTTGGCCTTTTGACAGGGCAGGACTTAGGTAGACAGGGAAAGAGAACAGGATACTGGGAAGGGGACAGAGTTAGAGAGACCTGCCTGCCATGAAGCTCCCAGGTCACACACGTTAAATCTTTCCTGGTAAGCCACGACTCGTGGTGACACACAGATTATTAGAAATGGGTTAAACAAATATGTGAGAGTTAGCCAATAAGAAGCTAGAACTAATGGGTCAGGCAGTATTTCAATAAACACAGTTTCCGTGTAATTATTTCAGGTATAAGCTAGCCAGGCACCGGGCACAGGGAGCCGTGTGGCCGCCGGGACCAAAAGCAGGCCCACACGCCTCTTGCAACAGATATAGGAGGAGAGGAATTGAAAGCTGCAGTTGGGATGTAAAATAAAGGAGACAATTTAACAAAAAAGGAAAGATTATATATTTAGGTGACTTACTTGTTAAATTTGTAGTGACATTTAAAGTGAAATGCTTTTAAAACCAGAGGCAATGGTAAAATAGTCCTGCTAATTTAAAATAACATGTTTTAAAATATAACTTTTCTACATTTTTATTCTTATTTATTCTAAGAGAGTTGTAGTAATGTCTATCAATAATATTGTAAATTTGTGAAATATAACCCCCATTATCGATTTCCTTTATTATTTACAGTAAAATACTTTTTTTTGACTGAAATAGATTCTTCTCTCATACAGTACAACCAGAACCCATTTTCCATCCCTCTTCTTTTCCCAGCCCCCTCACCTTCCCTCTCCCTCAGATCCACTCCTCTCTATTTTACTTCAGAAAATAGAAGGCCGCCAAGAGACAACAGCTAATGTTGCATTTATCAAAGTGAAGAGAAAACTATTAGAACACAGACCTTCAAGACTACAAACACACTTCAGTAGGATACACTAAATTTTTCTAAACCTGAATAAAGGTTCGTAATGTTCATGTGGACATTTCACTTTGATTTTAACATATTAGGAAATGGTTATTAAAGAGGTGTAGGCTTAGGTGACTCTTGTCTCAAAGCTTGGGTTAGAATTCACACTCTTTCTACCTTACCATGAGATACTGAAGCAAGAAGAACCATACTAAACAGTGCATCTTGATACTGAACAACACAATTTCTTACATTGTAAGCTACTAAATATCTTCTTATTATAAAAACCAGGAGTGTAGTAGTCTTCTAGGATAGAATATGAGAGAATCAGTCAAAAGCAAAGACTCTTAAGACATCAAATCTCTAGTCGGCTTCTACATTCTCCATGTTTTAGCATTTCTTTCTCTTCATTCTCCCCCTCTCATTGGAGGCAAATGCAGGCAGATCTCTGTGAGTTTGAGGCCAAGCTGGTCTACAGAGCTAGTGCTAAGACAGGCTCCAAAGTTACAAAGAGAAATCTTGTCTCAAAAAACAAACAAACAAAAAACAACAACAAAAAAGAAAGAGAGAGAGAAAGAAAGAGAGAGAGTGAGAGAGAGAGAGAGAAGGTATCTGGGCTCAAAGGTTTGCTGTGAAACTCATCACTCTTCGAATTGAGGATAATATGAAAATTTACATCTTCCAATTCTAATATAAACCCAAATAGTATATAGTATTTAGAGGGCATTTCAGGTTACACACAGTTGCCTAATAGTTTTTGCCATCTAGAATAGTAGCTTTGTGTTTCACGGGTAGTAAACCACAGCTAGTTAGTGAATGCAAGTATAAATATTGATTTATGCATGAAATTTTTTGATAGATGTTTATATTCCATACATAGGATGAAATAAACATAAGATAAATTTTTGGTACAATAAATATAACTAAAGAAAGTTGGACCTATTTTGTGGAAATACACTGATAATTTTTAAAATTAAATAAATATTTGATTTCCATCATCAAAATGTGATGGTTTTCAGATTAAACCACAGATGATGACAAAAATATTTATAAGTCTTACTAAAGCTATGTAAAGGCTGAAATAATGGTAAAGGTAATAATTCCAGCAAGTTGGTATTAATTATTTTATAGGTCAACGAATTTTCACTCGCTACCTTTCATATAAAGTAAAAGCTAATAGGTTTTTTTCAGTTATTAAATTATTTTGATAATCTGTCACTAAGAAAATTAACACATCAATTTCCAAAAAATACACTTAAGGTGTAAAAATTAGTCATTTATAGTGGTTTTTCATTCATTTTTTATAATATCCTTTTTAGTTTCATGAAACGTTTTTGAGAATTTCATGCATGAATACACTAGATCCTATATTTGCATTATAGGATTTACCTCTCCTTTTCCCTCTTCAACTGCTTCTGTTTCCTTCCTGTCATCTCCTTCTCAAGTTCTACTTTTCTTCTCTAATTCTCTCTCCCCCCCCACACTACACTACACTAAATCAACTAAGTATTATTAGTTCTACTCAAATTTTTATGAGCTTAGTACTGATCAGTTGAGCACAGGCAACCTATTAAGAGTGTTCACTTCTGAAACAAACACTATTCCTCTCTTGGCGATCATTGGCTGTCTGCAGTTCTGTAACTACAAAGCTGTAACAAGGACAGGACCATGTGATTCTTAGTTACATGTATGTTAAAATGTCAACTTTTGTGGTCTTGCTGAAGTCATGTCTAGGAAAGCACATTGTTTGTTTGTATTTATTGCCTACAGAATTCATTTCCTGTCTAGAAGTTACTAGTTCACAACAGTTCTCCAGGACCTTCGGCTCAATCTCTCTGCTTCCTCTTCTATGATGTTCTTTGATAGGTTGGCATAATATTTATGTTCATGATGTTATATTCGGGGCTTGACAGTTCACAGTTACTTATGCACCACTTTTTGGTTGGTTGCCATTCTCTGTAATAGTCTAAATCTGCTGCAAAATGGAAGCTACGTTGTCTATTATATATGTATTTAGAATAAAAATGGGTAGGATACTAATTTAGCAAAATGATAATAATAGATTCTCTTCTAGAGTCTATGAATCCTCAAGCTACTTATTCTTGGTAACAATTACAGTACCAGGTATTATTTATCCCGTATTGGGTGACCTTCATTTCCACTCAAAGTTTTTGTTTACCCTTAAAATATTAATGCCGTTATTGCACGAATAGACATATGGCATGCTTCTGGTCATTATTGTAGTTTGCTGGGCTTACAGCTAGGAAGACTGTATATGATTTTTCTTCCCTGGACTTGCATAGTACCATCCATCAAAATGAGAGAAAATCTGCAAGAAGAAAGCTTCTAGGTCAAAACATTTTTCCTAGTCTTATGAAGTAAATATGTGCTTTCTTTATCATATTGTTAATTCCATGTAGTGGACATCTTTCTTGGGTTGGATTGGTTAGTATACTTACATGATTAATGATGATGTCATTAAATACATCGTTTGCTATTATAATGCCACAGTTGTCCGTAGCAAATATCTTCTTGGTATAAACACAAAAATGGGGATAATTTTGTTGCATAAGTGAAACGCAAATTTAATTTCAAAATTAAAAATAAAATAAATGCTATAGAGTTGGCCTCAGTTCAAGAAGCTTATGTTTTCAAGTGTGTTAAATAAAAGCAATAATCAGCTAAGTCATGCAACAGCATTATATGAAAGCTTTATTATTTCAATGCCAATATTAACAACAAATTTAAAACTGCATCCCTTAAAAAAGGGCAAGAGTTTAGGTAAGTCACGGAATTTACACCAGTTGCAAAGGAGAGTGAGAGTGAGCAAATAACTGCCACAATCAGAGAAAAAGTTCAATGATCAACAAAATTATGTTCTAGAAAACCAAAGTTTAAATATTTAATAAATTTCATATTAAGCATAATATTGTCATATACTTTTAATCATATCAGTGAGTGGGAAATCCTGAAACAAATACAGTCATGTTATGATATTGGGAATTGCTTTTTAAACTAGTGTTAAATAATGATTTATTTGCACTACATGTTATATAATAATCAATCAATTAGGTGATCGTTTAATACATCAAATTCAACTGATAATTTTATTTAACATTTGTCTAAACAATCTGAAATAAATTTTTCCATCTAAGTGAGAGTTAATGTAAAATATTTAGCAAATAATTTATTAGTTGTAGACTTATGTCATATGGGCTATTCCATGAAGTATAAAATTCTGTATTATTTTTTAAGACACTGTCCTTACCCTTCCTTTTTTTCTCATAAGATACATCCAGAACTCTTTGCAAATATTGATTTGATCATACAAATAAAGACTATAACCAAATAATGACAAACATTCTAAAAATTGCTAGAAAACATTGAAATATTATTTCACTATTGAAATAATTTTGTTGAAATATTCAATAATAATATTGAAATAATTAGCTTAAGATTCTACATTAAAAAACTTCTTTAAAACCAGCTTGTTTGCCATAGATTCTCTTTTCCACATGTTGGTAGACAGACAGACACAAACAAGCACACTATTGATTGAGATAACTGCAAGTATTTATATTTAGAATGACTTGAAATGAGATTAATCAATTTGGGAAATGTCATAATGAAAGCTCCCTAAATGTCTCAGTGCCAAATTCAGCCTGTCTCTCAAATATAATGTACATTGGTTCTAGTTTGACAGATTGTGGATGGAAATGCAGGAAATGTAAATGTTATATTTATAAACATTTTAGAATTGCCACAAAGCATTTCTTTAAAAGAGAGGACATATGATCATTGAGTTTTACTGAAAAACTCAATGTCATGAAAGCCCTAGCTTTTGGATGATATATGCAGCTAATAAAGTATCCTGATGGCAGTGAGATGTATATGGTCTCATATTCCATCATCACAATGGTGTCTCTGAGATGATTCATCAGGATTGTACATCACCATGGCGACATTCTGTTGATGATAAGGTACCAACAAGAATACATTCCTCACAATAAACCCTTATTTTAATAATACATATTTAGTTTTCTTTATTTTGTTACATAAATATGCTGTTATGCAATAATATACCTTGTAAGAAATTAAAGGATAAAACAAATGTAAACTTATTAATTCTGTGAACTCACTTCTCTGGTATACTTCATAAGTGTACAGAGACAGACTTAAATGGGGAAATCACATAAATATTCATTTTTTCTGAAATAAGTTTATTTCTTTAGTATGCTTTGTCTTAAAATTCCAGTATTGTTATCTTGTTCACCATTTGGTCATATGGTCATTTCAAATAATTATGTAATGAATGAGCTTAAGGTCCCATCTGTTCTTGCTAAGCTTTAAACACTAAAGCAGATTTCATGTAGTCTAACCAGGTTCATGAGTTATAAACATTTGCTCTGGTTATTTTTGGTGTGTGTTTTATAAAAAAAGAAAGCATATTCAACAAGTGGTGCTGGTATAACTGGATATCAACATGTAGACAAATGAAAGTAGACCCCTATCTATCACCATGTACAAAACTCAAGTCCAAATGGATCAAAGACCTCAACATAAAGCCAGCCACACTGAACCTTATAGAAGAGAAAGTGGGAAGTAGGCTTGAATGCATCGGCACAGGGAACCACTTCCTAAATAGAACCACAGCAGCACAGACACTGAGAGAAACAATTAATAAATGGGACCTCCTGAAACTGAAAAGCTTCTGTAAAGCAAAGGACACGGTCAACAAAATTTGCAGAATTTTTATAATTATGTTTTAATTAAAAAACATTTCAAAAAATTATTAGTTTCAGGGAATAGAAAAATGTATGTTTCCTACTAATTCTCCCTCTTTAAACACAGAAAAATAAACACAAAGTAACTCAAGATTTTAATTTAGGGGAAATTCACATCTTAGTGACTTTGGGATCTTTATGCAGTCTACAAATTTTCTATTTGGAAATATGTAAGAGAATTTTTAAAAATATGTATTTCTTTGTCAAGATAGTTTAAGGTATGCAATTGTGGAAAACCATATTAGAAGTGCTAATATTGATGCAGAACAACAACTTATCTATCAGGATGCCATATAATGAGTTGTAATTAGCACAAAATTGAGCAGAATTCCTTGAGAATTTTGGCATTGAATTTAGTTTTTCAATACAGAGACCCTTTTTGTACTGTCATGACTAAAGTACTTGGAGAGCTTGTTTGTATTTAAGCAACTTTAAGTGACATAACTAAAACCAGAGAGAGTAAAGGTGGAGCTGCCTAGTAGTATTTGTTTGCAGTGTGGAGCATTATGTCATTGAAGACACTCATATGGATGGCCTAAAGGAGAAAACAGAACTTCAGGTTGAGTCTGGTGAACATGGTCATGTTATAGAGGATATCTTCATTCAATCAAAAGTCAGTCATTAAATATTTACCTTTGTACTTAAATCTTGCCTGCAGAGAACTTTGGGACTTTAAGAAGATACTAAACAGATGTATGTTAATAAAAGGAAATCAAAAGAAGATTATATGAGAATTGCTCTTGGAGCACTGAGATCAATTTCAAGAAGCATAATGAAATATGCACTGGTATATTAAGTAAATTGATGTAAACAAATTAGAACATATATTTCATTTGACTTCAAAAGGGGGTGTTATTTACTGAAGTAATGTATGTGTTCTTATCTTAAAAGTCGGATATTAGAAATTGACTAACTTATTGTACAAATATAATACTTATTTAAATTTTCTTAATCACAGAACATTTTATCTTGTCTCTCATTTTTACACTTGGCAGTTTATGAAACAAAACTATTGAAATACAATTCTTATTTTAATATATCCATCTTTCAGTATATTTATTTTACAGGTTTTATAAAAAATAATGTTATATTTTTATACTTATTATATATAATAATTTCACCAACTTATTCCAATGGCTTTTATTTATGGATTGTTGACATTGACTTGGAATCATGTTTTAATCATTTTTAAGAGACTGGATTTTTTGTCCTTGTATAGTAGGATATGTCAAAGATAGTATCGCAATAGGCATACATACTGGATATGGCAAGAATTCACATGAGAACAGATGAGCACACCAAGGTTAAAATCAGGTGCTAAGGGAGCAGAATTTTTCACAGTTATCTCAGGTTTTTAGTTTAATTCATAGATGCTCCATACTTGAAAAGTCAGTAAAGAGTGCAAAAGAGGTTATGACTTTCAGTATTTAAGTATACTGAGGATCATTTCATTATTGATTCTATTTTTATTTATTTACTATATATACTAAAAGTAATAGTGTCCTTTATTTTCCTTCATTTCCTTGTAATAAAATATTACTATCTATATTGCCAATCTAAAATATATGCATATATGCTTACATTTTCATGACTAGAGTTTTGAATTTTATAAATTATTCATTTCAAACTAAAAAATGGAGACTCAAATCTTAAGTATGAGAATATGAAGTTATTTCCAGAGCTGACTGTTGGGAAAATATAAAAGTGTGCAAGGCAACACATTTCATTAGCAAACTGGTATGGGACGTCCTTATGTCTATGTGTTGGTTTTATTGGTTAATGAATAAAGAACTTCCTTGAGCTTATGGCAACGGCAAAACAGAACTAGGCAGGAAAAGCTAGGCCATATGCTGGGAGAAAGAGGGCAGGGTCAGAGAGAAGCCATGGAGCGAAGCACTGAAACTTTAGCAGGTATGCCACAGCTGTGTAGTGATACACAGTTAGTGGAAATGGGTTGTACTGGTGTGTAGGAGTTAGCCAGTGAGAGGCTGAAGCTAGTGGGCCAAGCAGTGATTTAATTAATACTTCTTCTGTGTGATTATTTCCGTTCTGAGTGGCCAGAACGAACAAGCGGCCTTCCTGTTACATCAAACAAGCAAATTGGCATAGTTGCCCAAATACAGTGAGTCTAAATTGTGTTACAGAGTATAGATGATGCTGTCACCAGGACAAGCTTCTGAGTAAGCAAACACATGTGCATTCAATTTATATAACTTATTTGTAAACATTTCCAGTTTGACAAGTGATAATAATCAAGCTAATTCTTTATTTAAAAAAAATCATTACTAGGCCTAGAGAGTTGGATTAGAAGTTGAGAGTGGCTGAATTCAAGAAAAGTTATTCAACATGCCTGCATTACCGGCTAATCCCTCCAAACTCAAATATAGTTCACATGTTCAGAGCTGTATACAATGGTTTGACTTCTTCAAGTTTACTTTTGGAATCATCAACCATTGGCCACCTCAGTAAGTACTAATTTAAACTTACTAAACTGGGCATCTGTGACTAAATTATATACTGCTATTGCCTTGATAGGAAATAGAAAATGCTAATGACTAGTGATTTATATGATATTTTCTTAGACTTCTTTTTCTATTGGTGTTATAAATTTTGTCATATTAAGGTTTTTTTTTTACATTTAAAATATAACAATTCTGCAATGAACATAGTTGAGCCTGTGTTCTTGTGGCTCGATTAAGCATCCTTTGGATATATACCCCAAAGTGGTATTACTGGGTCATGAGTAAGGTTGTTTCCTAATTTTCTGAGAAATCGCCACACTGACATCCAAAGAGACTGTACCAGCTTGGATTCCCACCAGCAATGCAGAAGTGTTCCCTTTTCCCCATAACATCTCCAGCATAAGTTGTAAACAGTGTCTTTGATCTTGGCCATTCTTACAGGTATAAGGTGGAATCTCAGAGTTGTTTTGATTTGCATTTCTCTGATGACTAAGGATGCTGAACATTTCCTTAAGTGTCTTTCAGCCAGTTTAGATTGCTCTGTTGAGAGTTCTCTGTTTAGGTCTATACTCCATTTTTTTATTGGATTATGTGTTCTTTTGATGACCAATTTCTTGAGTTCTTTGTATATTTTGGAGATCAGACCTCTGTCTGATGTGGGGTTGGTGAAGATCTTTTCCCATTCTGCAGGCTGTCGTTTTGTCTTGTTGACTGTGTCCTTTGCTTTACAGAAGCTTTTCAGTTCCAGGAGGTCCCATTTATTAATTGTTTCTCTCAGTGTCTGTGCTGCTGGGGTTAAATATAGTGCCACAAGGACATGTGCTCAACTATGTTCATAGCAGCATTGTTTGTCATAGCCGGAATCTGGAAATAGCCTAAATGCTCCTCAACTCAAGAATGATAAGGAAAATGTGGTACATTTACACAATGGGGTAGTACATAGCAGAAAAAAATAATGACATCTTGAATTTTGCAGGAAAATGGAAGGAACTAGAAAACATCATTTTAAGTGAAGTAACCCAGACACAGACAATTATCATATGTCCTCACTCATAAGTGGCTTTTAAACTTAAAGCAAAGAAAACCAGCCTACAAACCACAATTCCAGAGAGATTAGACAACAATGAGACCACTAAGAGAGACATACATAGATCTAATTTTCATGAGAAGTAGAAAAAGACAAGATTTCCTGAGTAAATTGGGAGCATGGAAGAGGGTTGATGGGGAGGAGAGAGGCAGGGAAGAGAGTAGAGAAAAATGTAGAGCTCAATAAAAATCAATAAAAAAAGAAATATAACAATTATGCACTAAAATTCATACCATAGAAACTTGAATAATAAAGAAACTTTAGATTAAAAACTGAATACGGAATGACAATCATCTGGTAAGAGACTGTAAATGAAACATTATATGAGGATGAGAGGCAAACGCAGGGAGAAGGAGGAATAGGAGAGTAACAGGAAGATTAGAAGAGAAAAAAAGCCAAGGGGCAGAGGGCTGAAAATAAAATTATGATTAAGAGTAGGAATGGAACTGTCTTGATATTTCAGCTGTATTTTTATGACAAAGTTTGTGCATAGGAGAAAATATTTTATTGCAATTTCTAAAATGAAGGAAAATAGGTTATACACTGCTGGTGATGTCCACCACAGGAAATTTTATATAGTATTACACAAAGTGAGTTATACTTCAGTCTTATTTAATAGTAAAATCAAATGGATTTGGGATGCTTTAATATTTAAATGTATATTTTGTCAGTTCCTCCAAACATTAAATTTTTTGAGTCCCTACGGAGTGATTGTGTTCTCATTTTATCTAAATGAAGACCTATCAAACAGTAAATGTGAGCTAGAAAGAAAACAATACTGATAATTTGAATAAGATAATTTAAGTTATTTTCAAGCAATGCTTTTATTTATAGGAACTAGGGACAAACTAATAGGAAAAACTATTTTGGAATTGTATATAAGAAAGTATCATAAGTGACTAAGTCACAAAATGAGCATGACATACAGAATATGAGCAATTAAGCTACTAATTTATTGACTAACTCAGAAATTATATAGGTAGAATAAGAGGGAAAATATTTGTTTTAATTATTTTATTCGGCAAATATAATTGTGTTGAAAAGATTATTCTTCTGAAAGCAAATCAGCTCAGACATTTACTTAGTATTAGTAGTTATTATTTAGAGAGCATTTCTTACAAGATTCCCTCCTCAACCCACTCTTTCCTTTGCTTGCCTTTCCTTTTCTATTTTCCTTTCTTCCTGCCATCTTTACTCCTTCTTCCCTTCTTTTTCTCTTCTTTCTTTCTTTGCTGGTATGTATTCAAATTGTAGTTAGCTTTCAGTTTGACTTAAAACACAATCACTTTCTGAAAATACATTTTACCACTTTCAGCACATTATTTCTGGATTAATCCATGGCCTTAATTTTTGTCCTTGAATTCTGTGTCACAAAGTTGAGAGGATATAGACAGTGATTAATATAATCTGCATTCTAATTCCTCCCGGATGGCATTGCTTCTGTTCATTGTATTAACTATTCTCAGAAACATGTAGGTGATTCTTTTTTTTTAAATTAAGTCAAGGTCAATGAAAGCCTGTTACATGCATAGGTGTATTTGCTGCACATTTGCCTATAAAATGAAACTGGCAGGACATGGAGTATAGATTTGATTATTTTTGGCTAGAAGCACATTTCAGATTTATGTAAAGAATAAATAGCTAATACATAACAGAGGCAATTACTTTGTCTTTTGAAACAGTTCATGATAAATTATGTTGCTAAATGGATAATAGGCTTTATTCTTATACATTAACATCTTTTGAAAATTATAGAAAAGTTATGAAAGGGAATATATTCCTTTTTAAAGTACTAATTCATAGGCAGGACATCTACTATATGACTATACTTTATAAAAGTTTAATTAAGCATGTACAGTTTTATAATATACATATAAAATGCATATACTATAACTCAACTTTTGGTAAATTTCTCTGAATAGTATAATAAAATCAAATATAGTTCTGATATTAAATAGCTCATAATAAAAGTTGTCACTTAAAATTGACTTTTGAAAACAGTTAATTTTAGTTTTCAATGAAAAATTTGCAATTATTTATTGTGAAATTTTGTTTTCTATTATTATAAGTATTATGTATATGTATATGTATTATATTGCTATTTTATTCCATATAATACTATTATGTATTAATTGCTAGGAGCTGTTTTAAATACTTTAGATACAACCCTTAAGTATTCTTAATACTTTAAAATTATTAATTAATTAAATTTCAAACAATTTCTATAGAAGCAATTAATTTTCTCAAATTTTCAAGTGGGAAATCTGATATAAATCTAGATAAATTATAAATAAGAAAAATAAATTGAGTGAGTGATCATCTGAAAACTATTTCAGTGTAGCCTTTTTTACATATCTTAAAAGAATTATCTTAGGAGCAGAGGCAATAATCCCTTAATATCCGGCAAGACAACTGGATTTTAATTGCCAGGACCTACAGATTGAATTGAGATAACCAACTCCAACATCGGTCAGTCATCTGTCCTTCTCTCAAGTACAGTGGAACATTCACATATGCATTCAAACACACATGTAAATTAACTGAAATTTAAAAGTGTAAATGCTGTAGTAGTTGTTTAATCATTCATTTCATAAATGCCAATGATAATGCATATGAAATTAAGTAAACATACATTCTTTAATATGCTTTTCATAGCAAAATATATCTGTTTATATTGATTCTGTATTTGTTTGGCAATGCAGTCAATCAGAATTCATTTTAGATATTGTTAAATGGTGCTCATGACGTACTGTTAGTGTTTGCTAAAATCGAATACTCCATAATACACAGTAGTCTGAGGGTCTTTCACTTATCACATTTTTAGAATCTAGGTGATAATTTTCTTAATTGTTTTCTGTTCTCCAGTATGAATGTCCTCTATAAACAGAATAGAGCCACTTTGTATAGCTTGTGACCCTTCAAAAGTTTGTAAAGAAGCAGAAGTATCATTTTAACTATTAAACAAGACTTCCAAAATATTAAAATAGCATTTGATATACCTTTATTTGAATAAATGTGAACTTAAAATAACCCTTTGAATTTCTTATATTTTTTTCTTTTTGCTTAAAGGACATAAAAGCATTGAAACCATGTCACAGAAAGTAGTACAACTGGGACCTCATACATAAGAACATACTTTGTGAACCTGCAATTGTGTCAGAAAATTAAGGATGTATCATTAGCAAAATAGAAGAGACAGATACACCAAAGTGTGTTTAACATGAAGAAATAGTTTTGAATTTCAAATTACCATCAGGAAAATGTTGCCTCTTACATATTACATATTTATTTAATATGAATGCAACATCTTTCAATATTCATGATAGACACCTACTTGGTTCTTGTTGTACTCAGATCTGCAGCTAGGCTCAAAACTTAACAACTTAATTAATATTAGAAACAACTATATGGATATCATATTTCTTTCTCAACTTGAAATTCATTGATATGAAAGATTAATGGAAATTAAACTTTCATACAAAAAGATTACTTTTTCTATTTTCAGCAATTTTAATAATGAACAAATACAAATAACACTCATACAGATGAACTCATTTGTTTTTTTAATATATGTTTGATGAGCATCAGATATTAAATTGGAATTTGGCTGTTTGTGTGTGTGTGTGCATTTGTAGAGATTTTCTCTCCTTTTTAAATCAGTATCCGTGGCGTGCTGCATGGTTTTATGTAGCACTGTCCATTTCATGAATAGATTATATTTAATAGGAATTAAAACAGTTATAAAGGTACAAAGACCATATTACTAAATCTACGACATAGCAGAGGTACATTATTTATGGTTTCAGTAAGATTTGCTATGATCAACCAAAATATTTTCAATTTAGGAATACAGTATATCTATTTCATTATGCTCACTCTAAGTCAGATATTTAACATATTTTTTCTTGTTTAATTTATGAATTAGGTGTGCAAATTTAGTTTTACTCTAATTCTTTATTAAGTAAAGTATTTTCTACAACATTATCTGATAATTCATTCTGATTTAAAAATTTTTAGATAATTTATGAGTAAAAATGATTTTATGAAAAGTAAAACAGAAATACAATGTTTATGCATGTACATGTCTTCTGTGATATACATATTAATAAATGTAACATGAAGCCCTTTACTTTATTAGTTTTAATAATTATTTTTAAATTATATGCTAAAATAAAACATGTTTATTCTATGACATTTTCTACTATTTTTTCTTTAACAAGTCCCCTTTAAACAATTTGAGGTCTATTGTGTATTTTAAAATTTATTGTTAAGATCTCAAAATAATAGCATGCAAAAAATGCATCCTGAGGTAATAGAAATATTTTTGAATACCTTTGATTTAACCTTTACCTAAATGGATCAAATGCAGCATTAAAATTGAAGTCCTAATAAATCCTCAGTAATAATGTCTTGCTAAAAGATTAAATTCTCCAGATTCTTTCAAATATTATATTTAGCTTCAGTTATCTAATAAACTATTAGGGCTATAGATGATATAAAGTATTGAGATTGAACTCAATTTTTTCCTTTCCTCAGGCAAATAGAGTTTCTTTTAATAACATTAATTCAGTGACAACACAGTAAATATTACTGGCTTATAGCAAGAACTGTGGAGTTAATCTGTTTTCTGAAGCCTGACAAATTACTTACAAATGTAACAGTCTGGGTAAAATTCCTACTGCTACTATTAAGACTTATTGGAAAGTAAAAAGTGAAACTCATTTTAAATGAATGTCTATAATCTAGAGTTTTCCTACCTTTTATAACTGATGTATTCATCAAGCAGAGTTGAAAAAATAAGATAATTTATAGCATATGAAGATGGGTGAGATAACAACAGAGGGCAGGCAAGAATTTCTAATGGAAGCTAAGTTTCATCATGGAACATCATAGTCATTTATTTAATTCATTGATGTATAGAGGGCAAAAATGTTTATGTTTACCAACTTTACAAAAATAATCTTGCATTTATTTGATATGTAGTCCTATGGCCATCATGTTGATACTCATTGAATAAATCCATCATAGAATAAATGATTTAAACATAAAAATCCAAGAGTAATTTTAGTACATAGATATATATTTTGGCACCACCTTCTCTGAATGTTTCCCTCTCTTCTCCAGTCCAAAACTCCTTTGCACATGGCCACTAATTTTATTTAGAATCACCACAAACAAACAACACTGACAATTTACACAAGGCTCTACCTTGCTTTATTGTTGCTTGAGTATCTGAAAATATGAAAAAGTCACAAAATAGAAGAAGCAGTAAAAACTGGTCTCTTCTTACCAAGATCAGATCATAAAGTTCACCAGGAAACTTCAATCTTTCTGACATTTTTTTTTAAAGGGAAGGGACTTTATTTTATGCTGAAGACTCTGTTATTACATAAATCCGTGCAGACAGGAGAGTATGGTTCACATAAATACAAGTAGTGATATGTTTATTGGTACTAAAGACATGTTGCAAAAATGGAAATTTAATACTAAAGTTCTGTAAAAAATCACACTTGATCAGCAGAGCTGGAAATTTCTGGATCAGGAAAATAGGTAGTGTGGCATGACTTAGGAGAGGAACATAGACCTCAAAAATAATTTTTGACCATTGTCTGATTGACCTTATTTTACTTGATCACACTTTCTAGTTTTTTCTTTTCCTAATAATTTCTTTCCAAATTGTTGACTTCATAGACCAATTCCTTGGTGTGTGTCTTAAGTTGTGGGAAGTCATTGCAGTACCAAGTAGGAAGATAATCTTAGATAATATTAAGAGAGACAAAATAAAGAAAAACTGGCCTAAATCATGAAGAAGGAAAACAATATGTATTAAATGATTGAATATTCCCTGGAAAATATGAGAGTAATTGATAAATTTTCATTGTAATGTCATAAAGCTACACAATTCAATTGATTTCTACACATACTTATCTACTTTGTGTCAGTAAAACATAAAACAGCAAATGACATCATGCATAGAGATTTTAATAGAACCATGGGGTTATTCAAAGAAATAAAAAGTAATTTCAGTCATGTAACTCATACTGTGTTTTATGCTATAGGCAACTAAGAATAGCACCGCAGCATAAGACTGTCAAATTCTGGTTTTTCACTACTTTACAACATTTCATAAATAATCGGCTACACGCAGGCACCAGCTCAGCCTTTCTTCATTCAATGAGCTGTGTGGATGCTGTCCTCAGCAATGGCGTCACTCTCAGATTTTGGAGAGCAATCCTCAGTCCTAGCATCAACCTCAGTTATTTTACCGATCTTCACGGGCCAATCTTGGCCAACAACTCAAACTAATGCAGCCCAGTCACACCACAGGAAACTCTGGTGGCTACAAATAATGTTTAGGTCAGACTCGATATCTTCCATTACTAGTCCTACTGAATGGGAGAAGATCTTCACCAACCTCACATCGGACAAAGGTCTGATCTCCAAAATATACAAAGAACTCAAGAAAATAGACATTAAAATGCTAAATTACCCTATTAAAAATGGGGTAATGATCTGAACAGAGAATTCTCAACAGAAGAAGTTCGAATGGCCAAAAGATACTTAACGTCATGTTCAACTTCCTTAGTGATCAGGGAAATGCAAATCAAAACAACATTGAGATACCATCTTACACCTGTCAGAATGGCTAAAATCAAAAACACCAATGATAGCTTATGCTGGAGAGGGTGTGGAGTAAGGGGAACACTCATCCATTGCTGGTGGGAATGCAAACTTGTGCAACCACTTTGGAAATCAGTGTGGCGGTTTCTTAGGAAATTGGGAATCAACCTACCTCAGGATCCAGAAATACCACTCTTGGGAATATACCCAAGAGAAGCCCAATCATACTACAAAAGCATTTGTGCAACTATGTTCATAGCAGCATTATTTGTAATAGCCAGAACCTGGAAACAACCTAGGTGCCCCTCAAAGGAAGAATGGATCAAGAAAGTGTGGAATATATACACATTAGAATACTACTCAGCGGTAAAAAACAATGTCTTCCTTAAATTTGCATTCAAATGGATGGAAATAGAAAACACTATCCTTAGTGAGATATCCCAAACCCAAAAAGATGATTATGGTATGTATCACTCATTAGTGGACCCTAGCCATAAACAAAGAACATTAAGCTTATAGTTCACAAGCCTAGAGAAGCAAAATAGTAAGGTGAACCCAAAGAAAAACATATATAGATCCTCCTGGAAATTGGAAGCAAACAAGATCACCGGACGAAAGTGGGAGGCACGGGAATGGGGATAGGGGCATAGATACGGGTGGGGGGGGGTGAAAGGGAGAGAGGGAGAGAGAATGGAGAAGGGAAGGACTGGGGAGAGCTTGGGGGAGTTAGTGGGTGGAGATGGAGGAAGGGTGGATACTGGAGAAGGGAATAAGATATCTACATTAAGGGAGTCATTTTAGGAGTTCTCTAGAGAGAACTGGGAAGTTTTCACTGCACTAGGTTTCAACACCACCTCCAAATGCGTCCCCAAGTGTAGTTGGCTTTCTCTGCCTGGTCTCATTTTATAGGTTCCCCCAATCTGATTCCTGCTGCCCCTGTCTCTACCTGCACCAATCCTACCTTCAAAATGTATTCTATTTTCCCAAATACTATTTATCCTTTTTTTCTAAACTGAAGTTAGGAGAAAAAAATAAGTCTGTAAAAAAGACATGAGAAACAAGAAGTCATGTAGCTTCGACTGAAATGTATCAGCCTTTCACAGAGCTGTGGAAAATGCAGTCTGAGGTGTTGCTACAGATGTCTTTTTAAAGGTGCCTGACACTGTCAGGTGTAATAGCTGAGGAAGCTATGTAATCTTTTTGATGTTGAATCCAAGGGCAAAGTCCTGACTTATTTGCCCAGAGCAAATCTGTTAGGTGAAAAAAAGCTTCTATTTCTAGGTCTGACCCTCCAGGAATTTTTTTCAGAGCATATTTCAGATGATAAAGAAAAAAACTAAAGTGAGACATGTAAAATAATGTTATATATGTAGTTCCTTGAATTTGAATTTAACATCATAGAATTAATTCTTAAAATTATAATTTAAATCAAATTGGAAATGAAAAAATGCTATAAAACTGTGAACTGAAAAAATAATGATTTAAAGAGGTTGACTTGTGAAGTTTGCATGCCTTTTAAATAGCTCCAAAGAAGTACAGTAGTAAGAATTTGCCAAATAAAATAAATAGGATCTATATCAGAATACAATAAAGGAATCTAAAAACACCTTAATTATATGACTCTACCTTATTTTATATTATAAAATTTTGTAGATAGAGCTACAAAATTTTTAAAGTCAGAAAAAAGATAGTACACATATATATTTGTTATGATGAATTAATATAAAGTGCAAAATATTATTTCTCAAATTTCTAAATTGCAATAACTATATTTACACATAATAATAAAGGTTAGCACATATTTTACAATGTTTCTAACTGCTACCATAAACTCAAGTTGCAATTTTTCCTTGTATAGTTTTTCTATATTTTACCTGCAAGGAGCTAACAATATTCAGAGATCTATAAAACTTTAAAAATATAAAAAGATGAGAAAATAATGTAAAGTAAAATCAATTGTCCAAAGTAAACAACTAAAAGCTTGTTAGGGAAATGCCATTATATATTTTTCAATGTCAAAATATAGTATCTTCAATAAATAATATAGCAAATGTGAATTATAACTGGAGAAGGAGGCAAAGGATATTACATCCTGACATTACTGTAATTAAGGGATGAAAAAAATAGCACATTTCAGGACATAACAAAGTATACCATCTGGGCTTGCCAGCTATAAATAGTAAATATGGAAAGAGAAAGGACATACAAAGTTATTATAAGCATTAAGTGATTTTGCAAATTCATAAAGAATCAAAGGAAATCAAAGAATCATTATAGTCTCTAAATGCTTCTAAGAGTAATTTGTTGATAAATAGAGTTGGCATCACTTCATAATTTACAAAAGAAGATAGAAGGCAGATGTCAGAACCAGATGCACGCTTCTCAGAAGGGGTAAGAAGAAATGCTAGAACAAATTGGGATCTTTTGAAAAACAGACCAAATCAACCACAAGAAAATAAAGACTGAAAAAACATGAGCTGCTCAGAGTTGGTTTAATCATCCCATCCTATTGATAAAAATCACTAGGCCGTAGCCTCTCAAGTGTGGAAGTGTCAATCAAAATGGAACTGAAAACTTATTGGTAGTCTACAGCTCTCAGAACACTCTGGCAGACTGAAATAAATTATTTTGAAATTAAAGAAGATAAATGGACAGATAAATTCTGCAAGATGGATAGTGTGTACACAAGTCAGATTGTTGATGCATTCTGCAGAATATAATGGGAAAGGAATGCTTCTTTATCCACCAACCATCCACCATTGACCACTGATCATGCATGTATCTGAAGACATCCGAGACAAAGATCTAAGTATAATCTCAGACACAATACAAATGATTCCTTAGAGTGAAAACTTCCTATTTTATGTTAGGTCGATCAATTCCAAAAATAGCTCTTTATCATATTTGAGCATATACTGGCATTATTTATTTGAATGCATAAATGCAAACTCTGTTTTTCTAAGTATCTCCTAAGAATAATAGAATTAACTGAGAATAATTTTACTTCCTCTTTCCCTTGAACATATCACAAATATCTGTGCACTATATGCATACTGTCCCCTATAGATACTGATTTGATAAATAGTTAGATTCGTAAAAAATGTATATGCATTTAGATTCACAATGTATCTGAAAAATTGTGTCTGTAATAGTATCAGAGTCTCATTAGTTTAATCTATGAAAACTTAATTCCACTAAACAAGATGTTTCATATTTACAGAATTTTTTTTCTTTTATCTTTTACCCCATATTCAAAATAAACCCAAAAACCTGGGAAACATTTTACAACTGACAATATTGATCACAAAGCCCTTTCCTGTTACCTACTAGCCTGAGTGATCTTTCTTTGTGAGGACCAGCTGTTCCAGTCTAATCTATTCTACTTAGCTCTTTTTAGAAAGACAAGGTCAGACAAACCCTCAACCCCTTTGAACTTGCAAAATACTTAATGTCAATTTCATTTATTATCAACAAACTATGATCAAGCAAAGTAACTTTAAAGCAAACACTGAGTAAAATAAAGTAGTTTATTCCTTTTAATTATTATGTTATGCTTTACTGAAAAATTTTTTATTGACAGACACATATTTGAAACATATTCCAAATTAGGCTTCATGGGAATTCAAATAACATTATTGCTTCATCTACACTATAGATGGAAATTGAATAACAAATATGTAAGAACTTTAAACATCCAGTTTTATTGCACTGCTATTAAGTTTACAAGACTGTTTAGTTCTGGCAATTCGGCAGCAACATTTTCGCAGAGTTTCTGTAAAATGATCTATCATCAGATCCAGAAAATACATAGTGTTTGTTATAAAAAAAAAAAAACCCATGAAAACAAAAAGCCTACCACAAATCCTTTTAGTAGGTGCAATCAGCAATATGTGTTTATGTGTCTATATATAAACAATGTCATGTTTGGTCTATGAGAACAGTAGTTTACATTTGGCCTCTTAATTACAAATGATATCTCTTTCATTCTCCAGGCTATATCAAATTGAGTAACAAAATTGAAAGTCTACTGTCTTACATATGTGTTTGTGTGTTCATAAATTCTCTCTCTCTCCCACACACAGACATTCATATATATATTAAAATTAATTAAGTCTCATATTTAATTTTTCCTTTTTGATATTTCTTCCATTTCTATAAGTATATTGCACATTTTCTTACATTCAGCCATACACAATAATTGAGTATACAAATCCATTGCCATGTGTATTACAACCATAATTGAAGGTTTATTTTTACAACAAATTGTTAACCACTACATTGAAACATCAGCTACAATAATCTGTTTAAATGGAAAATAATCAAATGCACAAGAGTAATCTATGTGTGTCATAGATGCATATACCTAGTTACTACTGAATGCTGCAAGTTGGCATCTTTCAATGAAACTTTTCCCTGGCTAATTGAAATATGTCTCATTAGATAAAACTGAAGATGGAGTAAAAAGTGAATGTCTTCCTTTTTTTTTAGCAGAAGTATGATTTAGGTTTATAATGTATGTTTTAGAGATGTTGTAGGAAACAGGGTCATTCCCATACCTTTTATTTCAGTTGTATTCCCAGACACTTGAATGTATTGTCACTGAGTACAACATCAATAATCAGGGAATATAAAATTAATGAACAGTTGAGGAGATAAATACATATGTTTTATTTAATGTTTTCTTTATTATTTATTATATGTATAGTGTTCTGCCTGCATATACACCTGCGGGCCAGAAGAGGGCATCAGATCTCATTACAGATGGTTGTGAGCCACCATGTGGTTGCTGGGAATTGAACTCAGGAACTTTGGAAGAGCAGCCAGCGTTCCCAAGCTCTGAGCCATCTCTCCAGCCCAATAAATATGCTTTTTAACTCCATCTGAAATTTAAAAGAATACTATGACAACTCAAACAGGTTTACAAAACAACCTGGGTTATTTAGAGGAAGCAGTGTTACTTGATTCTTCTTTATAGATTTCCTCAAAAAAATTGTCATTGAAAAATACATGATAATAAATCAACAGCTCTTTTTTTTTTCTACAACCGTTTTTCAAAAGGCAAAAAGGCGAAATCTCTTGACACTAGTGCATGTCAATTCAGGACCCCTGCCTTTCTTCTTCCTCTAGCAGCCCTGATATAATCCACATACTTTTCTTACAAACTATTATTGTTCTAATTTCAGAAGAAAGTACATTGAACATAAAGTTATTCTATATTTGTTTGGCAATATTATGAAATAAATAAACATCATTGGATCCTTTACCCCGTAATGAGAATTTGTCAAGGGAGATTGATGGTTGCAAGTCTTTGATAAGAGAATTTAATCTCTTTTCAATACCATATTTAAGTATCTGCAATGTAATGAGTTAAATATGTATGTTGAATAAGAGAAATGGGGATACCAACTTATAAAATTTTGACGTATAAGCCTTTGAGCTAGGGAAAATATACGAAGAACAAAGAACTGCAAATGTAACAGTGAAGGGTTAAGAATTATTGATTCAATTCTTTGATATGTACAGCATGACGTTTATACATGACAGATGAACCAATAAATATAGTTGTTTATGTGCAATTTTTTATTGAATAGTACACTCATTTTGGAGAAACTTTGACCTCTAAACTTCCCATGTAACACACTGTCTCTTTTTAATACATTGAAAGATGCCCAAGGATGTAATATACATATATATATGTATAGGTAGATAGATAGGGATGTAATATACATATATATGTGTAGACAGATAGATATATAGCTATATTTGACATTTGAGCTTATGCCCTTGTCTTCCTTGTCATTCTCTAGGAACACGTATTCTGTACTACTGACAATCAACTGACATGTACTGAAGCTGACCTTTGCCTAAAATATTAGACCTAATAATAAGTAATATTTCAATAATATAATTCAAAAGCAATGTATGGATATAAGAATGATTGCTACTTGACATTATTTTCTGGTATTATTAAGCTGACATAAATACAGAGGAATGACAGAAGTGACAAAATATATGACAAGTTATTTTTTAAATGTGAGTTATTGTGTTGAGTTGATGTAGTTTTACAGATGATTGCAAATTCAAAGTCTTTGTGGTAAAACTTGCTTTAAGGATGACATCACCATTGCACTGATGCATATACTTTCAAATAAAAGTGTTTTTTTTGTTATTTTATAGTTTATTTATTTCTACACATTAACTAATGGAAACAATTTTGATTTTTTGTTGTCCATCTGGTTTTATTGAACATTTTCTTAATAAGAAAATTATAATTAAGATTTATAATAATAATTCATTAAAATATCCCTGACAAATACTAGGTTTTCAACATCCATTGCACAATTAAAATAATTTGATAAATTTACCTTTATGTATTTTATTATCTTTCTCACACTAATGATCATTATACTATTTCGATAATTGTATCAATCAAAAATAGTAATGTTGTTACTAGTATAGTTCAATACAATGATTATAATCCCTGTATATAATGTATGTTTTATGTTTTACTCTTTTTTTTGTTAATTTTACTTACCAACCACAGTTTCCCATCCCTCTCCTCCTCCTGCTCCTCACTATCTTCCCACCCACTCCCCACTCCTCAGAGAGGGTAAGGCCTCTCATGGGGAGTCAACTAAGCCTGGCATATCTAGTTGAGGAAAGTCCCTCCCCACTGCATCAAGAATGAGCAAGGTAGGGGCTGGAGAGATTACTCAGTGGTTAAGAGCAAAGGTTGCTCTTCCATAGGACCCGGGTTCAATTACCATCACCCACATGGTAGTTCAGAAATGTCTGCACCTCCAGTTCTAGGGTACCTGACACCTTCACTTGTACATACATGCAGGCAAAACACTAACATACATAAAATAAAAATAAGTAAATTATTCTTAAAAAATGAGCAAAGTATTCTACCATAGGAACTGGGCTCCAAAAGCCAGTTTCCACACAGGGATAAATCCTTGTCCCACTGCCTGAGGTCCTACAGATAGACCAAGCCACACAGCAGTTGCCCAAATTCAGAAGGTCTAGTTCGGTTCCAGGCAGCCTCCCAGCTGTCACTTAACAGTTCATGAGTTTCCACCAGCTCAGCTTAGCTGTCTCTGTGGGTTTCGCCATCATGATCTTGACCATGCCCCCTTGCTCATATAATCCCTCCCGTCTCTCTTCGACTGTATTCCAGGAGCTCAGACCAGTGTTTGGCTGGTGATCAGTGCATTTGTTTCCATTAGTTACTTGATGAAGGCTCTATGATGACAATTAGGGTATCTACTTTCACAAAGAAGAAAAGGTTCATGCTGCCTTTCAATTCTTTCAGTAATATTGCACTTTCATTTTATTAGTTGTATTTTAGAATGCACTTCTGTTCTTCATAAATTAGGATTTGCTCTGAAGAATTTCTGTATTAAACTTATTAAAGATTCTTGATTTTTGGTAGATAATAAATAAATCATAAAATTAAATATATCAATAGGTTATAGAAAAGTGACATATAGATAGATAGTAGATACGTGAAATATAGGTATAGACAGATGATAAATACATACATAAATACAAACATACATACACAAATATACACATACTTTGATGATAGATTGAATATAATTTAGATGTGTTACTTTGCATGTAATCACAAATTTACAACACAGTTTCCAGAGATGAAGCCAAATGAGAATCCTCAAATGTCCTGGACATTATTACATCACTCTAAGCGACATTTCAGTGAATTTTGAAGAGAAGCTATGTCCTATCTTTGAAAGTGTGAAATTCACACCCCAGGATTCAAAAGAAGGATTTGTTGAAGACCACACGCAGGACTGGATTTCTTAAGAGAAGAACCATATACAGTGAGTTCTGTCCAGGATATGGGGAAGGATTAAATCACAGCCAGGAACCAACTAGCAAAGTTCATGTTGCAAATAGAATATATATAGAATTAGCAAATATCAAATCATTTGAAAACAGCAGCAGCAATTTGTTTTAGCACCACAAAATCTAGAACATTAAGAGATAGTGTCTACTTGTGACTTGATTGGAGAAATTCATATTTTTTTTCTAAATTGCCCCCTCTATCTCACAGTTTCATCCCTCATGCCCTTCTCCGTCTCTCCTGCTCAATACAGTCTTTCCACATTATTTATCTGATAATGCCTTCTGCTGTTTACTTACTTGTATTACTGAAGAAAGAACAGACAAACAGATCAGCAGTGAAGGGTTAAGTTTATGGAGTGCAAAGGAGCATAATATGCTACTAAACATAGAAAAATTCTCACAAAAGGATAAGCAGAGGGAACACACAGATGATGCCATTAGAGTAAAGAAGGTTCACTGGTGCATGGGATTGCAGGTGATACAAAACTAATCTCAACTACAACAGTAAGTTCTGAAAAATTGAATAGATTTACCTGGTTAAGTATAATTGACATTTTTTCTAACGTGGGGCATGCTGTTTGTATGCTGTCCCACAGAGAGGGTACTCAGAGTGAAAAAGTAAATATGTACACAGTGCCAAGAATAGAACTGACTACAAACTAAGCTGGCAACTTCTCAAGATACTGAAAGAAACAATTATACTTTATGTTTTCTACAGAATATGCAATATTTTCAATATTTATTTAAAAAGTCATTGAATCACAATTAATAGAAGCTCAGGGCCAGAAATTGGGGTTCAACCTGAAGATCCAAAAAGCAAAACAGCCAGCCATTGGCTCTTACCTTGACCTCACTCTGAAATGATGATCCTGCCTCCTAGAATATCAGAAGGAGGCTGCATGTGAGAGCTGTGTTCCCCTGTTCTCTTTTCCTCTCTAAGGCTGGGATTAAAGGCGTGCACCACCATCATTAAAGGCATGCACTACCCAGTTCCTATGGCAGCTAGTGTGGCTACTGGAATTACAGGTGTGTGTCATTATAGCTACTGAGATTAAAGGTGTGTGTTACCATAATCTGGTCTGTAAGGCTGACCAGTGGGACTATTTTACTCTCAGATCTTCAGGCATTCCTTATTTATTAAAATACAAATAAAATCCACTGCATTTCCCCTTTCTGTCTAAAATAAAAAGGCTATAACTAAAATTAGAAAATACAATAAGTACAATGATGATATACAATATATGCAAGCAATAAATACATCAACAATGTCTAGTCCATTTACATTTGACAAATTCAGAGAAAATTTATCATATTTATCCTATCTTGGTGAGTTCAAAGTCTTATACCTAATTAACTAAGCTGTCTAATCTTTATCTCCCTCAGAGACCCAAGATGGAAACAATATAACTGCACAAGCAGAAAGTGACTTCAAAAAATATAATGACAGAAAGAGCTGGCTGCCTGGACAGCCACCCAAAGTTCCTCTGCAACATTGGGACATCCGTCTTTGGCCTACAGGATATTTTATGTCCTGCTTGTCTAATTAGGATAGCATGATGTCAGCAGTTGAGGCAGTGGCATTTTCTTGCTCAGTGACTTAATTTGCTACAAAGAGAGTAAACCCCATGTAGAGTTTCTTCAGTGGCCATTATCTTCTCTAAAGAAGATTGGTGCTGCCAGAAGTTTGATGTTAGACTTAAGAGTCATGTTCTGGCTTACTATTCATTCTTGACCATTAAGTCTCCCCCTGACATACACACACACACACACACACACACACACACACACACACACACACACACGTGCGCACGCACACTCACACAAACACACACAAACCTTTTATTTCTGAAATCACTAGCAGTACTATTGAATTGGCAACACCATAATATTGATGTTTTGAATGTATGTATATTTCTTTAAATCTGTGTCAGCATTTCTTTCTTTCTCTCAAAAATTCCAAATTTTTTAAAATAATAGCTTGGCTTTTTTTCTTACATTAGGTCTGACAGGCTTGTGTTTGGTTGTAGTTTACTTCTTATAACTTTCCATAAATTTATATTCTATATTTTGTTTATTATTCTTGCTCCTTATTTTGCATTGATCTGATATTTGTAATTTAATTTCTTAAACATATAAATTATTGTCTGACTTTTTATCAGCATTTCTTTAAAATTTACCATACATATTTTATTTTAGAGTAATTTTACAGCTTATAATTTTCTATTTCAAGAGAAACTAAAGAATTGTAGACTGAATTAAAATTATTGTACTGGTTCTTGATAAGCTGTCTGGAATGTGAGAATCCTATATTTTAAAGCTTGGATAAGACTTTCCTTATCTAGTCCAACATTATCTCTATTCAGAAAATATACCTTTGTTTTGTTGACTTTCCCTGCATTTCCCTTTATTATTTATTTGAATATGTTGGTAATTCATTTGTTGAGAACTCATGAATTTACCCACTTTTTAATTGATACACACAATAATTGAAAATATCTGTTTACCTTCATTTCTTATTTAATAATCACTGAAGCTATATATAAAATTTTAGAGTAATTTATTTTTCAATTTGTGAAAATAATTTCTTCAAACCAATGAACATGCTTAGTCTCAGTTTAAAGGTTTGGTTAACTCTTCTTCCTATATAATGTATTTTTATTATGATTTTTAAACATATCTAATGTGGCTGTGCATGGTGACATATGCCTTTAATTCCAGTCCTCAGGAGGCATAGACTGGTGAACCTCAGTGAGTTTGAGGCCAGCCTAGTCTTCAATACAAGTTCTAGGACAACTAGGGATGTTATATAGGAAAAAATCCTGCCTAAAAGCAACTGAAGGGAAAAAAAGTAAGAAAATATATTTTACATTAACTCAGTGTTAATATATATAAAGAGACTTTCTTCATTCTGTATAATAAGCAATTACAATAATCACTTACAAGCTAATGACAATTATAAATTAAACACTTTTATTTCAATGCAGAAGATCAAGGTGCTAGGATATGCAGTTTCTAGTGAGGGCGCACTTATTATTTTACAGGTGATGAACACTGCCTTCTATCTTTACCTCACCACTACTTGCTGGACAGATGGAAGTAAGGAGGAATCAATATTCTTTCTAACAGAATTAATCCAATCACGAGAGCCCTACCTTCTTTACAGCATCTAAACCTAATTCCTACTAGCTACCATCATAAGGTTAATACAGATAGGTGTGTACTCATAAGTGTGTGTGTGTGTGTGTGTGTGTGTGTGTGTGTGTGTGTGTGTGTGTGTGCGTGTGCATGTTTGTTTTAATGGATGCAATCATCTTCTACATTATGGTATGCTAACAGTTAGGGAAAATGATATTTACAGAAACACAAACTTCATGCAGGTCTCTATATCTCTGTTAGTGAGGATGTCAATTGCTGTGAAGAGACACCACAGCCACAGCAACTCTAATAAGGAAAACATTCATTGGAGTGGATCGCTTACAATTTCAGAGGTTCAGGAAAGAGAGCAGCATGCAGGCAGATATGGTGTTGGAGTAATAGCTGAGGGTCTTACTTCTTGCAGGCAACAGGAAGTCAACTGATACACTGGGCACTATCCTGGGTATGAGAGACCTCAAAGTTGGCCCCCACAGAGACACACTTCCTCCAATAGCTCCATTTCCACTTCCACAAGTCACACTTTCTATTAGTACCACTCCTTAACAGATTATGGGGGTCAATTACATAAGAACTATCACAATCTACTCCTTTGCCCCCATAATCTTATAAGCTTATAATGATATAATATAATAATATATTATAATAAAATAATGCAAAATGCATTCAGTTCAACTTCAAAAGTCCCAATAAACTATCACAATCTAAACAATATTTTAGTTTCACTTTACATTCCATTCACAGTTCTCCACTCCACTCCTCTTCCGCCTCCCCTACAACTATCCCCCCAGACCACCCCTCAACCACTCTTCTTAATGGGTAAGGGCTCCCATGGGATTTCAGCAAAGTCTGGCATATTAAGTTGGAGCCGGATCAAGATCCTCCCACATGCATTAAGTCTAAGCATGGCATTCCACCACAGGAAATGGGCGCCAATAAGCTAGTCCATGAACCAAGGGTAGATCCTGATCCTTCTGCCTGGTGCCTGACAGATAGTCCAAGCTTCACCACTTCTCCCACATATAGTGTGCCTAGTTTGGTCCCGTGGAGGCTCCACAGTTATTCATCTAGAGTCCCTGAGTTTCCACAAGGTTGATTCAGCTGTCTGTATAGAGTTCTTCCTCATGATCCTGACCTCCTTGCTGTGAGTTCAAGGTATGGTGGCACACACCTTTTTATTCGAACACTTGGGAGGCAGAGGCAGTCAGATCTCTGTGAGGTCAAGGTATAGTGGCATACACCTTTAATCCCAGCACTTGGGAGGCAGAGACAGGCAGATCTCTATGAGTATAAGGAGAGCCTGGTCTACAGAGTGAGTTCCAGGACAGCCAAAGATACACAGAGAAATCCTCAAAAAGCCAAAAACGAAAAATAAAAAGAAAAGAAATAGAGCTTAAAATAAAGCCATGCAAAGATGGAAAACACATAGAGAATCTGGATATTCTTAAAGATATTTGTTTATAAATGCTCCTGAATTAAGATAGGTATTTTGAAAATACTTTGACTTCAAAATTTAGTCAAGAGATGTGTTACTTTGGAGAAGAAGTTTTACTTTTGTTTCCATAGGAAATGGCGATCTGTAGAATCATTCTGCATTAAGGAAAATCAGGTTTGATTAAGGAAAACCCCTTGAGAAATCTCTGATAGGAGGAATGGTCCAGATGTCTGAGTTCTACATCCAGAACAGTACAAAGACTGCTGCTGCCCGAGATGATCAAGCCTCAAATGATAATTCCAGTCAGGACTTGATCATAATTCTAAATTTTCTTTGGGGCCCCATAAGATTATCACTGCCCCCAATCAGCAGGAATTAGACTGGGAAACTATGCCCACATCCCCCCCAAAAAAATGAATTATGGATGTTTGCCTTTGTTTAGAATGTTGGTTATAAGTTTTTATGGATAATGGTCAGGAGAAAAGCTAACCAAAGGAGATTCAATTCAGAGTTCTTTTATTTTTTAAATGGGGAAGGAAGTGCTGTGGGACAATGAACTGTACCCTATCAACTATATTTTAATAAAGTGCTGATTGGCCATTATCCAGCAGGAAGTAGAGGCGGGGCTACCACGGAAGAAGTAAAGGTGGGGCAATGAGAATTCTAGGAAAAGGGAAGTTTCAGTCTACAGCCATTACCCAGACACAGAGCAAGCAAGTTGTAAGCAAATATGATACCCAGCAATGTGGCTAACATAGACAAAAATTATGGGCTAATGTAAGTTATAAGAGTTAATAAGTAGCCTAAGCTAATGGGCCAATCAGTTTATAATTAATGTAGCCCTCTGTATATTTTTTTAGGACTGAACTACTGCAGGAACAGGTGGGACAGAAAACCTCAGTGAACACATATATCCCCTCATATATCCAATCTTTGATTAGATTCCTAGAGCTCTACATGGCGCTTTCTTGTGGATCTCTGCCTGTGGTTCTGTGACTTGCTGGATGAAGTCTCTATGATGATAGCCATGGAATTCACCAATCTTATTACAGGAAAAAACCAGTTTGAACTCTCTCTTCACTATTGCTTGGGTCACTCTTGTAGATTCTTTGGAATTTCCCTAGCACCAGCTCTCTACCTAACCCAATAGCAGCTTTTTCTATTAAAATCACTTTTTGATTGCTTTCCCACTCCATGCCTCTCCCAACTTGACCATTTCTGTTCTCTTATGTTCTCACATCAAATACCCTCCCCTTACTGCCCTACCCCAGGTTACCCAGGAGATCTAATCTAATTCTCCTTCCCTGGGTAATTCATGTGACCCTCTTAGAGTCTTCATTGTTACCTAATTTCTCTGGGGTTGTAGATTGTAGTCTGATTATTCTTTGCTTTACATCTAATATCCACTTTTGAGTGGATATTATGTTTGTCTTTCTGAGTTTGCGTTACCACACTCAGGATGTTTTTTTCTAGTTCTATCAGATTGCCTGAAAATTTATGAACTACATTTTCTTCATCCATTATTCAGTTGAAGGGCATCTAAGTTGTTTTTAGTTTCTGGCTATTATGGGATAATGCTGCTGTGAACCTTGTTGTGCAAGTGTCCTTGGGGGTATGATTGAATAATCTTTGGGTATATGCCCATGAGTGGTATTGCTAGGTCTTGAAATACATTGATTCCTAATTTTCTGAGAAACCACCATACTGATTTCCAAAGTGGCTATATAAGTTTGCACTCCCACCAGCAGTGAAGTGATCCTTTGACTCAAATTCTATCTATCATAAGATGTCCTTAATGCTTTTGAGCTTAGTCATTCTGACAGGTGTAAAATAGTATCCCTCAGTCGTTTTGATTTGAATTTCCTTGATAATTAAGTATGTTGAGAAATTCCTTATCTGTCTTTCAGCCACTTGACATTCTTTTGGTAATAATTCTGTTTAACTTTGTGCATCATTTTTAATTGAATTATATTGTATTTTGAAGTCTGTCTTCTTGAGTTCTTTATGTAATTTGGAGATCAACCCTCTGTCAGATGTGGGGTTGGTGAAGATTTTTTTTCCCCTATTATATAGGTTGCCGTGTTTTCTTCTTGACTGTTTCCTTTGCCTTAAGAAGCTTCGCAGATTCAGGAGTTCCCATTTACTAATTGTTGATCTCACTTTCTATGCTACTGGTGTTATACTCAGGAAGAGGACTCCTGAGCCAATGTGCTCAAGGCTACTTCCCACTTTCCCTTCTATGAAGTTTAGTATGGTTGGATTTAGTTGAGGTCTTCCATCTATTTGGATATGTGTTTTATGCATGGCAATAGATATGGACCTATTTGCCATCTTCTGTATGTTGACATACATATATGTTGTAGGAATGAGGGGCTCGGGCTGCGTTCCCGGCACAGGGCACCTTTGTTCTGTCCCACCTGGCTCCTGGTGCATACCCGAAATAATTACACGGAAACTGTATTCATTTAAATACTGCCTGGCCCATTATCTCCAGCCCCTTCTTGGCTAACTCTCACATATTATTTTAGCCCATCTCCATTAATATGTATCGCCACTTGAGTTGTGGCTTACCGGCATGAGTCTAACCAGTGTCCATCTTGTGCTGGAGAAGCATGGCGTCTGCTACACTGCCTTCTCTCTCACAGCATTCCCTTCTATCTACTCCGCCCACCTAAGGGCTGTCCTACCAAAAGGCCAAGGCAGTTTTCTTTGTTTAACCAATGAGGACAATATACAAACAGAAGACCCTCCTACACCATTTCCCCTTTTTCTGTTTAAAAAAAAAAGAAGGCTTTAACTTTGACATAGTAACATTACATATAACAAAACTTATCAAGCAAGAATTACAGTTACAACCTATTTTATCTTTTATCATAACAATGGAAAACTATCACTATAACTATCCATTCTTCAACTCCATCAAAGACTCCAGAAGGATAAAATATTACTTAAGTAAACAAGAAATAAGCAACTTCCAAACTCTAGAAATGACAGAGACATCTCGCTGCCTGTACAGTCACCCAAAGTTCCTTTGTACCGTTGGGCATCCATCTTCAGCCTACAGGCCCATAGTATCCAGCAGACTTTTCCATGAAGCAGGAAAATTTAAAGACAGTTCAGTCACTTTCTTCTGTGTCCTGCAGAATGT
>PVIU01014848.1:26146-50481 GCA_004026605.1 Ondatra zibethicus | reverse complement strand
TCCACACTTTCTTGATCCATTCTTCCATTGAGGGGCACCTAGGTTGTTTCCAGGTTCTGGCTATTACAAATAATGCTGCTATGAACATAGTTGCACAAATGCTTTTGTAGTATGATTGGACTTCTCTTGGGTATATTCCCAAGAGTGGTATTGCTGGATCCTGAGGTAGGTTGATTCCCAATTTCCTGAGAAACTGCCACACTGGTTTCCAAAGTGGTTGCAGAAGTTTGCATTCCCACCAACAATGTATGAGAGTTCCCCTTACTCCACATCCTCTCCAGCATAGGCTATACTTGGTGTTTTTGATTTTAGCCATTCTGACAGGTGTAAGATGGTATCTCAAAGTTGTTTTGATTTGCATTTCCCTGATCACTAAGGAAGTTGAACATGGCCTTAAGTATCTTTTGCCATTTGAACTTCTTCTGTTGAGAATTCTCTGTTCAGAGCTTTTCCCCATTTTTTAATTGGGTAATTTAGAATTTTAATGTCTAGTTTCTTGAGTTCTTTGTATATTTTGGAGATCAGACCTTTGTCCGATATGGGGTTAGTGAAGATCTTCTCCCATTCAGTAGGATGCCTTTTTGTCTTAATGACAGTGTCCTTTGCTTTACAGAAGCTTCTCAGTTTCAGGAGGTCCCATTTGTTCATATTTGCTCTTATTGTCTGTGCCACTGGGGTTTACATAGGAAGTGGTCTCCTGTGCCCATGTATTGCAGGCTACTTCCCACTTTCTCTTCTGTCAGGTTAAGTGTGGTCAGATTTATATTGACGTCTTTAATCCATTTGGATTTGTTTTGTGCATGGTGATAGATAAGGATCTATTTTCATTCTCCTACAGGTTGACAGACATCCAGTTATGCCAGCACCATTTGTTAAAGATGCTTTCATTCTTCCATTGTATACTTTTAGATTCTTTGTCAAATATGAGGTGTTCATAGGTTTGTGGATTAATATCCGGGTCTTCAATTAGATTCCATTGGTCAATGTCTCTGTTTTTATGCCAATACCAAGCTGTTTTCATTACTGTAGCTCTGTAATAGAGTTTGAAGTCAGGGATGGTAATGCCTCCTGCAGTTCCTTTATTGTATAGGATTGTTTTGGCTATCCTGGGCTTTTTGTTTTAGCACATAAAGTTAGTTATTGTTCTCTCAAGGTCTGTGAAGAATTTTGTTGGGATTTTGATGGGGATTGTATTGAATCTATAGATTACCTTTGGTAGAATTGCCATTTTTAATATATTGACTCTACCAATCCAAGAGCATGGGAGATCCTTCCATTTTCTGGTATCCTCTTCAATTTCTTTCTTCAAGGTTAAAGTTCCTGTCAAATAGATCTTTCACTTCCTTGGTTAGTGTTACCCCAAGATACTTTATGCTATTTGTGGCTATCATGAAAGGTGATGTTTCTCTGATTTCCCTCTCTGTTTCTTTATTCCTTGTGTATAGGAGGGCTACTGATTTTTTTGAGTTGATCTTGTATCCTGCCACTTTACTGAAGGTATTTATCAGCTGTAGAAGTTGTTTGGTAGAGGTTTTGGGATGAGGTTTGATGTGTGCTTTGAGTTCTAGTAATGTTTCCTTTACATAAGTGGGTACTTTTATATTAGAGGCATATATATTCAGGATTGAGACTTCATCCTGATGAATTTTTCCTGTTAAGAGTATAAAATGTCCATCTCCATCTCTTCTGATTGATTTTAGTTTGAAGTCGATTTTGTTCGATATTAGTATAGCCACACCTGCTTGTTTCTTAGGGACGTTTGATTGAAAAACCTTTTCCCAAACCTTTACTCTGAAATAATGTCTGTCTTTGTGGTTGAGGTGTGTTTCTTATAAACAACAGAATGATGGATCCTGTTTTCATATCCATTCTCTTAACCTGTGCCTTTTTATAGGTGAATTGAGTCCATTGATATTAAGTGATATTAATGACCAGAGGTTATTCACTGTGGTTATTTTTTTAGGGTTGTAGAGTTTGTGTGTTTCTCTTCTTTGAGTTGTGCCATTGGAGGGCTATTAGATGTCTGTGTTATTATGGGTGTTGTTTGCTTCCTTTAGTTGTGATTTTCATTCTAGTACTTTCTGTAAGGCTGGGTTTGTAGCTATGTATTGCTTAAAATTGTTTTTATCCTGAAATATCTTGTTTTCTCCATCGATGGTGAATGAAAGCTTTGCTGGGTAGAGCAGTCTGGGCTTGCATCCATGGTCTCTTAGTGTCTGCAACACATCTATCCAAGACCTTCTGGCTTTCATGGTTTCCATAGAGAAGTCAGGTATAATTCTGATAGGTTTCCCTTTATACGTTACTTGACCTTTTTCCTTTGCAGCTCTTAGTATTCTTTCTTCATTCTGTATGTTTTGTGTTTTGATTATTATATGGCAAGGAGATATTTTTTTGGTCCAGTCTATTCAGGGTTCTGTATGCTTCTTATACCTTCATAGGTGTATCCATCTTTAGGTTGGGAACGTTTTCTTTTATAATTTTGTTAAATATATTTCCTGGGTCTTTGAGCTGTACTTCTCCTTCTTCTACCCCTATTATTCTTAGATTTGGTCTTTTTATGGAGTCCCAGATTTCCTGGGTGTTTTGTGTTAAAAATTTGTTGGATTTGTTGTTTTCTTTGATCACTGAGTTTATTTTCTCTATTGTATCATCAGCGTCTGAGATTCTTTCTTCTATCTCTTATATTCTGTTGGTTATACTTGTCTCTGCAGTTACTGTTCTTTTAACCAGATTTTCCATCTCCAGCCTTCCCTCAGTTTGTGTTTTCTTCATTGCCTCCATTTCAGTTTTTATGTCTTGATCTGTTTCCATTACCTGTTTGATTGCTTTTTCTTGGTTTTCTAGGGTATCTTTGGGGAATTTATCCATTTATTCTATCTTTTTGTTAGTTTTCTCATCCCTTTTTTCAAAGGAGCTTTTCACCTTTTCTTTAAAGGTCTCTGTCACTTTCATAATATTATGTTTAAAGTCGATTTCTTCTATTTCTTCTGGGTTAGGTTGCTCGATATTTCCTGTTGCATACTCATTAGATTCTGGTGTTATCATGTTGCTTTTCAGGTTGTTGTAGGATTTCTTGGATTGGCACCTGCCCATCTCTTCCTTTGATTGAAGTCACGGGAGTCTCCGCAGGTGGGGACCTTCCAGGAAGGGTTGCACACACTCACCCCTCTGGATAGCTGATCTCAGTACAGAAAGAGGAAGTCCTGGTGGGCCAAGTACCCCACAGAGGAAAGGGCTAACTTGAGGGGGCGGGTAGGGTTGTGAGGAACAAAGAGGCCCCCTGCAGCAGGGGCTAGTGGTGCCAGCACTCCCTCGGGGACCTTCCTGCCAGGTGTGAACAAACTCACCTGTCTGGACCTCCATTCTCAGCACAGGAAGAACCTTACTGTGTATTTGTAATGATTTTCTGTCAAGCAGGCATGGATAGAATAACACTGAAGCTTTGCCTGTTGATTCCACCCAGTCCAACACTGCAGAGGTATGTTCACTGCATCTGCAAGTCATGCCCAGAACCCCAGCTCCAGGGGTGCAGCAGGTCTATGTTGCCACCATTAAGCAACTTGCCGCTTGCTGCTCACAAACCCCATAAGTGCTCCGTATTCGGACCTCCTAAAAGATTAAGAAAGCTGTATCTTAAAGAATTTGCACACTTTTTGGTGCTAACACTGAATCACAAAGCCTTCTTTTAAAGTAGCAGCACCTCTACTTGCTGCCAGCAAACAGAGTCTATCTGAAGCAAAAAGCTCCAAGTAACTTCTGTTTTTGTGGGTCTAGAAGCTTTTTTTTTTTTTTTTTTTTTTTTTAGCTTTCTTAGGCTTTTTGTAGATGTACATTGCCAGATGTTTGGGTGCTATTTGTAAGCAGAAAGTGTACTTTTCTTTCCCATCAACGCATATACAAATAATTAACTCTCTTATTTACAAAATTCCTTGGCCAACACCTTAGGCATATTCCTACCTAGTTCTTATATATTTTATTAAACCATTTCTACTAATCTGTATATCACCACGAGGCTTTGACTTACCAGTAAGGTTACAGCTTCTGCCTGCCCACCTACACTCTCTATATATATTCAGATTTCCTATCAGGCTTTATTCTGCCTTGCCATAGGCCAAATCAGCTTCTTTATTAACCAATGGTAATAAAACATATTCACAGATTACAGAGGGGCATCCCACATCATAACAGAAATCCGTACAACCCAATACAGGCAAGAGTAGATAAATTTCTAGATCATAGCTTCCAGAAAGGATAAAAATCAATGTCATAGAGTTGTTGTGGTGTAACTTTGATTAAACTCTGAAGTTTCAGTAAATTTTAAGCAATTAGAAGAAAATATTTTAAGACTACACAGACATAAATTGTCATGTTTTATGGAAGCAACCAATAATTCAGATATTTTAACATTTCTACATCCCAAATTCCAGTTGCCATTCATTTAGGAAATAGTGCTGTCTCATACTATCTTGTTAAATTTATAATCTACACCAACTGACCAGATCAGTTTTTTTTGAAAAATTAAAATTGTCTAGTTTTTTATGCTTAGTGTGGTGAGTCATAGCTATAAGGCAGAGACTATACAACTTACTCTATTTTAATTATAGGTGTGATGGGGGATGAAAATATAGAGGCATTTTATCTTCAGAGAAAAATGTGTAGTAGGAAGCTGCTAGTTCATTTTCAGACTTGAAATAATCACACAGAAACTACTTTATTTGCAATACTATTTGGCCATGGTAAGCATATTGTTAGCTAGCTCTTTTATTGTAAAATAATCCATTTCTATTAATCTGTATATCGCCAGGTGGCTGTGGCTTACCGGCATGGCTCTGGCACAGCTGGCTTTGGAGGCAGCTACATGGCTTCTCTTTGACTCAGCCTACTTTCTCTATATATCTCTTTCAACATGACTTTACTCTTTAAGCCACTGGCGAAAAGTAGCTTCTTTATTAAGCAATGGTAAAAAAAAAAAAAAACAAACAAAAACATATTCACAGCATATATCACCTCCCACACCATACTTGTAAAGATTTGATGTTTAAAGACAGTTGTAAATTCTAGAGAAAATGAAAAGATTAGGCTAGTTAATACAATAAAGAAAACTTTAAAAATGTCTTAGAAAATGTTTTATAGAACTTCTAAATTCCACCTAACAGGAAACTACTGAACCACTCCTGGCTCAAGGAAGAAATAAAGAAAGAAATTAAAGTCTTCTTTGACTTTCGTCATGTTGTGTAGTAATTTTCAGTGAATTCTAGGAAGTCTTAATTTCTCCCTTCTTTCTTCCTTGATCCATGGATTATTCAGGTGAGAACTGTTTAATTTCTATGTGTTTGTGAGCTTTCTATAATTAGTATTGCTGTTGACTTCCTGTTTTACACCATGGTGATCTGGTAAGATACATGGGGTTATTCAATTTTTTTTATATTTATTGAGGTTTGTTTTGTTACCAAGTATGTGGTCAATTTTTGAGAAAGTTTCATGAAGTACTGAGAAGAAGGTATATTCTTTTTTTTGTTTGGATGGAATATTCTATATATGTCTGTTAAGTTCATAGACTGATCTCATCTGTTAGTTCTCTTATTTCTCTGTTCATTTTTTGTCTGATTGACCTGTCCAGTGGTGAGAGGGAAGTGTTGAAGTTGCCCACTATTAGTGTGTGGTGTTTAATGTATGACTTAAGCTTTAGAAGTGTTTCTTTTAGACATGAGGGTGCCCTTGTATTTGGGGCATAGATGTTCAGCACTGAGATTTCCTTTTGGTGGATTTTTCCTGTGACTAATATCAAATGTCCTTCTTTGTCTCTTTTGATTGATTTTAGCTTGAAGTCTATTTTGTTAGATATTAGGATAGCTACACCAGCTTGCTTCCTAGGTCCATTTGATTGGAATATCTTTTCCCAACACTTTACTCTGAGGTGATGTCTGTCTTTTAGGTTGAGGTGTTTTTCTTCTATGCAGAAGAAGGATTGATTCTGTTTTTGTATACAATCTGTTAGCTTGTGCCTTTTTATAGGTGAGGTGAGTCCATTTACATTAAGGGATATTAATGATCAGTGATTGCTATCACCTGTTACTTTATATTAAAGGATATTAATGTCCAGTGATTGCTAGCTCCTGCTAATTTAATTTCCATTGTTGGTGATGTTAATTTGTGCATTTTTCCCTTCTCTGGGATTTGCTGCTATGAGACCATCTGTGTTTTTGTTGATCTAGTCAACTTCCTTGGGTTGGAGTTTTCTTCTAGTATTTTGTGTAGGGCTGGGTTTGTGGCTTGGTTTCTGTTAAATCTGGTTTTGTCATGGAATATCTTGTTTTGTCCTTCTATGGTGATTGAAAGTTTTGTTGGGTATTGTAGTCTGGGCTGGTATCCATGGTCTCTTAATGTCTGCATAATGCTTGACCATGATCTTATGGCTTTCATTGTCTCCATTGAGAAGTCAGGTGTAATTCTGACAGGTCTACCTTTATATGTTACTTGGCTTTTTTGCTTTGCCTCTCTTAATATTCTTTCTTTACTCTGTATGTTTAGTGTTTTGATTATTATGTGGCGAGGGAACTTTCTTTTGATCCAGTCTATTTGGTGTTCTGTAAGCTTCTTGTATCTTTATAGACATATCTTTCTTTAGGTTAGGTAAGTTTTCTTCTATGATTTTGTTAAATATATTTTCTGTGCTTTTGAGTTGAACTTCTTTTCCTTCTTCTATACCTATTATTCTTAGATTTGGCCTTTTCATGGTGTCCCATATTTCTTGGATATTTTGGATTAAGCTTTTTTTTTTTAGATTTAATGCTTTCTTTGACTGATGAGTCTCTTTCCCCTATTGTATCTTCAGCGCTTGAGATTCTCTCTTCCATCTCTTGTATTCTGCTTTTTATGCTTGTGTTTGTGGTTCCTAATCATTTTCTCATAATTTCTGTTTCTATAATTCTCCGGTATGTGTTTTATTTATTGTATCTATTTCAGTTTTCAAGTCTTGAATAGTTTCTTTCATATGTTTGATTGCTTTTTCTTGGTTTTCTTTAAGGGATTTGCTGATGTCTTCCAATTTTTTGTTTGCCTTTTCTTCCATTTCTTTGAAGGAATTTCTCATTTCCTCTTTAAGAGTTCAAACATTCTCCTGAAGCAATTTTTAGGTCATTTTCTTCTGCTTCACCTATATCTGGTTGTTCAGGTCTTGCTGTTGTAAGGTCTTTAGGTTTTACTGGTGTCGTGTTGCTCTTTGTGGTGTTGCGTGTTCTTACCTTTTCTACTCATCTTTTCCTCTAATAGGTGTGGTTGTGGCTGTCTGTGATTCTGTTGATTAATCTTCTAGGTGCCAGTGAATCCAAGGCTCAGATGGTTGTTCCTCACAGTACAGTCAGTGCCACAGTTCTAGTTACCCCATTGGTCTTTTTGTGTTCCTGGAGGTAGCTCAGTGCTCCTAGGCTTTGCTCTGCTCCTGTGGAGTTTGCTGTCTCAGGCCTGCTCTGGCCTAGGTGTTTGGCTCAGACCTGTTTCTATAAATGTCCCTGGTCTGGATCCATTCCTGCACAGGTCCCTGACTTGGGTTTGGTCCTGCAAAGGGCTCTGGCTCCGGTCTATTCCCTCAGAGTTCCCAGGCTCAGGTGCACCCAGACCTGCAGCGGATCTGACACAGGCTTAATCTCTCAGAGGTCCCAGACTTACGCTCAGACCCACAGAGCTTTCTGGTTCCTGCCTATTCCTTTTGACATCCCAGACCAATGCCCAGACCCATAGATCCTGGCTCAGACCTACTCCTTCTGATTCCAAGACTCAGACCTGGACCCACAGAGATCTCTGGTTTCTGCCTACTCTCTTGGAGGTCCCAGATTTATGCACAGACCCGCAGAGGGTCTCATGCCTAGTTCCTTGGAGTTCCTAGACTCATTCCCTGACCCACAGGATGTCCTGGCTTAGGTCTACTCCCTTGAAAGTCCAGATTCACACCCAGACCTGCAGAGGTATTTGGCTCTGACTCACCTGCTTGGCAGTTGCTCCCCTGTATCTGTTCCTCTAGAGTTCACTGTCTCAGGTCTTCTCTGTTCCAGGCTGCTGGCTCAGTCCTGATCCACAAATGTCCCTGGACTGGATCTGCTCCCACTCCCATGGAACTCACTTTCTCAGGCCCACTCTGGCCCCATGGCCATGTATGTCCTTCTTAGGGTCCTCTTGGTTGTCTAGGTTATCTGGGGTTGTTGACTTTAGGCTGGTTTTTCTCTGCTTTATGTCTAAAAGTCATTTATGAGTGAGTACATATTATATTTTTCTTTCTGGGTCTGCGTTAACCCACTCAATATGTTTTCTTTTCTAGATCCAGAACCACCAACACAGGGATGGCTCAAACCACATGGACTGGGTCCTCCCCATCAATCACTAATTTAAAAAATCTTCTGCAAGCTTGTCTATAGTCTAATGTTTTGTTTCTCAAATGAAGCTTCCTCTTCCCAAATGAGTTTAGATTGTGTCAAGTTGACATAAAACTAACCAGAATGTAAGTCTAGAAACTTCTTGAGAACATAAACAATTAAACTTTTTATAATATGATATTGTGGCTGTACGATCTGGTACTATTAGGATTTCAGGTTTCTGTTCAAATAGACAAGAGTCAGAAAAGGGATCTACTGTACTTCTTCAGCCAAAGCTGAAGTCTTTCTGTCCCTCCAGAACCACTGATTCATGGTTTAAATATTTATTCATGTGTACATATACAATGTGTGTATGCATGTATAGTGTGATGTAAGTACATGTTCATGTGTGTACACATGTGCCTAGGTATGCATGTGGAGGCCAGAAATAGACATCAAATATCTTTCTCCATCTCTTTCCACCTGGCTTTTTGCAACAATGTATCTCCCTGAACCTGAAGTTCAACAATTCAAGTAAAGTTGATTGCCAGTAAGTTCCAGAAATGTGCTTGTCTTTTCAGTTCTTAATGTCTGGGTTCCAAATCCAGACACAGCCATGGAGCTTGGGATTTATATGGATACTCATCATAAAATTCAGGTCCTCATGCTTGTGTGGTAGAAGCTTCCCTTGGTGAGCTAGTTCCCCAGGTGCACAATGTTTGCAAACCATCAATTCTTACACAAGGGTAAGGCAGCTGAGCACAACACAAGGGCATGCATGTCCAAGAAAAAGGGAAACACAATATTTCCTCCTAAGTTGCTGGTTGCAATACTTGCCTTAATCGTTTCCTTAATAATTCCCTGGTGAAAGCAATTTAGAGGGGCAGAGGTGTATTTTGCTCACAATTCCAAATAGTTACAATTCATTGTTGAAGAAAAGTTAGAACAACATGTCCTTGAGAAAGCCACTCATGGTCTTATCCAATATTCATGAGTGGAAAGTAAAATGATTATAAGTGCATGCTTATTGGCATCTCCCTTTCACTACTCTTACAGAGTCCAGAGTTCAACACATATTCAGAGTGGAACTTAAAAACTCAATTGATGTTATCAGGATAAATCTTCTGATGGGGACTCAGTTCAGCCTAATCTAGAATATCTCCTGTTGACACTCCCATCTCAGAGGATTCTAGATTTCAGTAAATTGGCAAAAGGAAAATAACCATCACAGTTGTCTGTCCAGCATCAATCTGTCAAAGTAAAAAATGCTCATCCTTTACCACTCAATCAATAGTTCTGGGCTTAGATATTATTTGAGAGTTAAAAGGGAATTGAAAAGAGAAAATAGAGGTTCTCATTCTTTTGTGATTGCTTTGTTGTGCTTAAGTATAATGGCTGTAGGAAGATACAGGGATGGTGTGGGAGAATTGTCTGCATTCTGTCAATCATGATTTAAATAAATGCTGATTGGCCATTAGCCAGGATGTATAGGTGGGACAACCAGACAGGAAGTAGAGGTGGAGCAAGGAGAATAGGAGAATTCTAGGAAGCAGGAAGCTCTCTCGGCACATCTGCCTGGACCACCAAAGAAGCAGGATGTGACCTGCCCTGCTGAGAAAGGTACTGAGCCATGTGGATAACATAGATAAGAGTAATAGGTTAATATAACTTATAAGAGCTAATAAGAAGCCTGAGCTAATGGGCCAATCAGTTTATAACCTAACGCAGACTCTATGTGTGATTTTTCTCTGGGACTAAATGGCTGGGGGACCGGGCAGAACAGAGACCCCAACGAGCCTGGCCCTCATGCTACACAGGGATTTTGGGTTTGAACAAAAATCTGAAATCTTCCCTCTGATCCCTCTCTAATAGTTTTGTCCTTGGAAAATGGGTACTGCCAAAAGATAAAGTTTCTGTGAGCAGAGTGGACACACTGTCCTGGGAAGGCTCAGACAGTTCTAGTCATAAAGCAAAGGACAATGAATGGGCTTTGAAAGATGGCTGAAGTTCCCCAGAAGAGGAAGTGAAGAGATAGAAAGGCAAGATGTAATGACATGAAGTCATGTCCTATGACACACAGAAAAGTCCACTTTCCTCCTTCTTTTCCTCTCTGCTTCTCTCTCTCAATTTCTTTCCTTGTCTCCTCTCATTCTTTCTCTTGGCTTAGAAATACCACCTCCTTTATAGAAAATGAAAAAGAATGGATTGCAAATCTCCTACCAATCATTTCCTTTCCAGTCAGAGATGTAAAAAGTTGTTAAGTGACAATCATGAACTCATAAACAAATCTCTGACATCATATGTAAGTAGCTTGTTCTATAATTGAAAGCAATAAATTCTCCAGTCAAAAAGCAGAAAATGTTAAAAATTCTATTCTTCTCTACCCTTTATTAAAGAATTATTGAACATCTTCCAAGGATCAGACATGTTTAAAATATCTTACCACTGAATATAAGTAATTAAGTAATGGCATGAAAATATCAGTCTTCTAACAGGATTGGCTGTATGGGAAAGTACCATTCACAAATCTTCATTCAAACCCGAGGTGCAAGAATGGCACTACCAGTCATCACATTTACAGAATCAGAACAAACTTGTCCAACATCCTACACAGCTCATGAGAGCTTTAAGTGTGATTATTGGAAATTTGAGCTCCAGTGTCTGGAATTAACCACCATAAACTCTGAGTAGATGTTTACATATAAATAGAAGTGAAATATAGGACTTTTTATATCAATTGAAGAATTTTATAATATTTTAATGTAATAAAAATATGCCAGTGACCAAAAAAAAAATAGAGGGATGAGAAAAAGAAGGAGGGAGAAAAACACACACACAGAGTCAATCTCATTTCATGAGCAATTTTCATGATGATAAACTGACAGGCCTATCCTGCACCTGCCTCATGCATATTACAAACCATTTCACTGATGCAAAGTGGAGTTCACATAGATTTATATTTGCAGTCTTTTCAAGACTATAGAGGCTTTTCTTTATCTCCAGTGCCTGAATTTTAAAGTTCCTTTAAAAATATTCCATAAAGGAATAATCTTGAAAATTGAATTTAAATTAAGGGAAAGAACTATTAGGAGATACCAGTGTGTTGTTCATGAAACCATCAACTTCCATTTGGTCTGAGGAGACAGCTCTGTTCTTCACTGTGTTTTTCACCCTAACCAGATAGCATTGTTTTCAGGACTGACACAGTTATGGTTTGTCTTTCTTTGAAATCTGTAGGCATAATAAGCCAGGCAATTTCTTCTATCCTAACAAGTAGCAAAAAATGAGTTTACAAATGTGATTCTTATGGAAATATTGTGATTCTCACGTTTTACTGATAGATATAAGGTAGTTTTCAAACCTCAGAATCAAATTACTTTAGGTCAGAATTTATTAGAGCCATTTTAAATAAAACCTCAACTTGAGAACACATTTCAAATATAATTTTAAAGGGTTTTAAACTTTAAGTCAAAACAAAGAAGAATTTGTTAAGATTAGAAATCAAAAGAGTTTTGACTTTGGAACAATTATTGAACATCACCATTTAAAGTTGAGATTTGGAAGAGAAATTATCAGGCTATCAATGATAATGTAAAATAAATTCTGTTGAATAACTCATTCCTACAAAACAGGCTAGAGGGAGAGACCAGCTCTACTAAAACATTATCTTATTGCATATTTAGTCATTGATACTTAGTGCTAACTGGCAGCTTGCATTTATATTATCACATATTATATATTATAGTCATGTAATACATTATAGTAATATTTTGTAGATTATAAATGTATTGCTCTTATGAAAGTTGCACCAATATAATATACATTCTGAGATCTTATATAAAGTGTAATGTAAAAACAAATGTTACTTCATGTAACAATGATTTGCTCTTTCCTTGCAGAACATAAAGTATCATGTCCTCATGTCTCTGTTTCTGCTCTCCCAACCTGAAACATTGTAGTACATCCTGTTGGTATAACATTCTCACTCTCTATACAGTTTGTGTGCCATCTGCAGCTATTGCCAAACATCAAATTTACCATTAACGTGTGGTGCTGTCTCTATAGTATTGCTTTGGACGTGTAAAGGTGCCTGGATATTTCCTATCCACTGCTCCATATACATACACCAAGACTAGACATTGCAGGGACATGATCACAGATGAGGTGCTTCCCATTTCTATCCCACTCCCTTTGCTCAGTTACAGGATCATTCTAAAGACTTTAACAAAGCACACATATTTTCCATAAGTACAGCCTATAAGAATTCTCACCTGAGACATGACCTTTTCCAGTCACCTCCACTTTGTAAATGACCTGGATCTTCAGAGCGTAGGTCAAGTACATTATCCTGTGTTAGATAATCCTTTCCCAAGATTTTCTGGTCTAATTCAGGTTGTTTTGTTTTGTTTTCACGATGTTTCAGGCTAGTAAAGTGCATCTTTGGGTGATTCTGTGGTATATTTCCAGAGATAATGAACATGTGAGACAGTGACTCAATGGAAATCCTACCTCGAAAGAAAGTAGCTCCACCCAATGGGATGAAGCTTCACTTGTAAAAGTGTTGGACCAAAAGATCATGGGCAAGCTACAGGTAATAGTGCTAATTGTCCACGTGGCAGAATCTAGACTCATCTGGGAGACAAACTTCCTGTCAAATTTGTGTGGGGGAGGCTGGTTTCTAGATTGAGATTCCAAAATTGCCTATGAGAAATTATCTTGATTATATTAATTAACATGGAAAAACATCCTTTAATTGAGGGTAGCACCATTCCATGGACAGAGGCTTCGAACTGTCTAACACCCTGGTATCCATTCATCACTGTTTTCTCATTATAGACCAGCTGCTTCAAGCTCCTATCTTCTTGACATCACTATCACAATGGACTGTACACTTCAACAGTGAGCCAAAATAATGACTCTCTCTCCCTCTCTCTCTCTCTCTCTCTCTCTCTCTCTCTCTCTCTCTCTCTCTCACATATTTCTCTTGTCAAAATATTTTATCAAAATAATAGGAAGAGAAATCATGACACTGAGTGAACGAGGATGTCATGTGTGCGTCCCTTGCCCAAGGATATCAGACATCAACCTCTTCAGCCTTTCAACATTCACTCCACATCAGCAACTCTATATGGAGCCACCAGTGTCTTAGTAGAGAATCGACTAGTTTGTCCAACTCTCTGCTGTGTAGGTGGCCAATTTTGAACTACCTCGCTTCCGTTTTTTGCATTACAATCCAATAAATGCCCCTTTATGCATGAAAAATATTTTTATTTGTTTCTGAATTGAATGAAATTCAATTCAATGGTTCTGAATTGAATGCAGTTCATTCATTATAAATTTATATTTTCCCAAACCATTTATTAAAAGCCTACTATATATCAAACTACTTATGGTATAGTGCCTTATTTGGGTACGGCAATGCAAAGGTGGAAAAGACACTAATTTCTGTTTCTATGGAAATGTATGTTCTAATGAAATGAGATATATCATAGGTAGGGGTTTAATGTACAAGGATACTTTGGCAAGGATCAGTGCAACAATGAATACCAAACAGGTAAGTCCAATAACTTTGGAAAACTTATCTGGGCGTTCAGAGAAGTCCTGCTAAAAAGATAGCCCAGATGGTTTTCTAATGGAAAGAGAAGTGCCTCTGGAAAGCAGAGTATAGGTATATATCTTGTACAATGAAAGGCATACTATGAAATGGATTGAGTCCAACATTGCTAACTGAATAGAAAACTTGAAAACAGTGTCTATATGCTTCTTTGAAACTTTCTTCTGTGGTTCACTGCTGTTCTATCAATGGCACTTTGACATGTATGTGATTAAGAGCCTTCAATACTCTGTACTGCATTTCCACTAAAATATTCACAAAGAATCAAAAATATAAAAATTTTAAAAACTTTGTTTTGGGGCAAGAAACTTATTAGAAATGATACCTCTTAAGGAAAAAAACTAACGTACATAACTGAATATAGAAATATTAAGAGAAATACACACATAACTTAAGTCACAATGTTCTATGCTATTCTATTCAGTAAGAATTCTTCCTAACTGTATTGCTTGACTGTGATTCAGGTATCTGAACTTCTATCAGTGAGAAAAAGAAAACGTCTCTACCACCAATGCACAGATGTGTTCATGCAAAGAGCTAGTTCCATGGCTCTTATCAATGCATAACAGATGGAAAAAAATTCCAACTCATTCTCATCCTTTGGGAAAAGTTGTCAATTGAAGAATAAATATTAAAAATTTAGCTTTTTTAAAGTCAATAATAACCATTTAACAAATGCACTCGGAACTATTGCATAAAAATAAGAATAACACTGAAAAGATGTGGAAAGATATTTTAAATATACCAGAGCATAGGTTATAATGCATATGCATAGTTTCTAGATCATAAAATAATCTATTTTCGAAATGTATTTATAGTTTAATATAAAATCACTGTTTTCAAAAATAGATGAAAGCAGTCTCTATTTCACATAGTTGACATAATTCCTCACAAACAAGTCTGCCTTGAAATTATATAGAAATATCTCTTTAGTCAGAAAGAGTTTCAGCTAAAAAAAAACTGCATTTTCACAGACAGAGAGAGGATGTTGCAAATTGAAAAAAGATCATTTCATTGTTATTTGGAATATCTCTTTTCAGCAGCCTATGCCATAAGAAAACATGTGGGCAAATGAAGAGAACAGATATTTTCAAATAAAGAAATAGAAATGACATGCTTAGCCATCAGACAAATTCAAGTTGGGACTACATTAAGATTACAACCATCCTAGTCAGATAAATAATTTCTTATAGATATAAAAGTTCACTTTCTATGTGAACAAGAATTCTAGAAACCTCTAATAACAAAAAGTTCAAAATCACTTTATAAGTAAAAGCCAAACAGAAACAACCAAGGCATGCTTCATTTTGGATAGATAATCTTTGATGGCCATAAGGACACAAACATTCAAAGCAATCTGATATAATAAAATATATACACATACAGACACACACAGAGAGACACACATTAACATGCAGTGTACTTCCATTTAGAAGAGCTATTAGAAGAGAGGAAACCTACACAGAGGCAGAGATTCTGTAGTTGCCTAAGGCGACAGTTTAGATGATATGATTTAGTGTACAAACACATTAAGTAAAATTGTAATGTCTTACAGAAAAAAGAAAATGCTCACGTGAGCTTCAATTGAAATATTTCTTAGACACAAAACGGTAAAATTTTAAAGGAAATAATTGACAAAATATAGTTCACCATGATCAGAAAGTATTTCCTCTTTAAACTCACCACTAAGAGATTGAAAAGGCACAGCACTGAGCATGAAAATATTTTTTTCCTTATTGTTTATGAGAATTCATTGGACTCTATTATCTTGAATCAAGAAGGATATGGTTATTGTGGCCTGGAGAGAAAAGTTCAAGGATGAAGAGTGCTTCCTGCTCTTGAGAAGGCCAGGGTTTGGTTCCTAGCAGCTGTATTCATCGGCCCACAGCCACCCAGAGCTCTAGCTCCGTGTTTCCCATTGCTCTCCACAGGCACAGGCGCAGGCGTATGTACATACAAGTGCACACATAAAGAAAATTAAACATAGGGTTTTTAATGTATCAAAGAAACAAAATATAGCTGTCAAAATGTATTATGATAGGAAGATTTAAGAAACTGGAAAATTTGTCTTCCCTAACATCAAGCATTTACTGATTCACTACTTGACTAATGAAAATTCAAGATCATGTTTTTGTTAGTTTCTTGAGTTCCTGAGAAACTACTTAATTTTAGAAATAAAACTGATCATTTGCCCTAAAGAGTGAAATTATATCTTTTTACATTTGTTTTGATTGCTTGGTTATAAACAATTTACAAAGTTACATACTATATACTGACATTGTCTTCTTTCTCACTCATAAATTAATGAAAAACACTCAAATGAAACCACATTAATTAGCATATAGACAAGTAAAAACTATAAAAATCAAGAAGGAAAAATGTGGTTAATCCATAAGTAGTGTAAAATCCTTGAGAAATAGAAAATAAATACATTTTAGGGAATGGAAGAGTAAATGAATCTGCATAAGAAATATAGCTCTCAATAGAATCAGAAATAGGAAGAATATTAGTGTAACTGGATTTCTGACCATTCAAAGGCATGTTCACCAAGGTTAACATGTGTAGGGTAGGCTGTAAGGAGACTTACTGAACTTAATTTAGGAATCACTAGATTCAGGATGTTGCTTCCCTGCAGCTGTCCATTCAGGCAGGGAACTTTCTTATCATAAGGTAAGCACATAGAAGCAATTACTATATATACATGCACATATATGTATATAGAGAGGTATATAGTAATATATATGTATATATAGCAAGAACAAAAACAGCATCAAAGAGCAAGAACATTACTGTGTCGATCATCACAAAGGCACTTGCAGAAGGAAAGGTTTACTTCAGCTGTGGAACTTCAGAGTCGATGGCTGTCACGGCAGGAGCATGGCATCAAGCAAGCAGGCCTGGTACTTGAGCAGTAGCTAAGAACTCACACAGAAAGGAGAGAGCACATCGGAAATGACCCAAGTCTTTTGAAAAGTCAAGCCTAAGGCCAGTGACAAACCTCTTTCAATAAGATCACACCTCCTCATCCTTTCCAAACAGTTCAAACAACTTAGTAACAAATATTCAAATATATGAGCCTTGAGGCATTCACATTCAAACCACCATGATTCTGAAATGAAAAATATTTATAATACTTCAGGAGTTGCCTCAAACAATATCAATACATACTGAGAAACTGAAATACAAAGAAAACTCTTATTTAACATATGAAAGAATGTCCCTGGTAAATATGTGCCTTATTCATTCATGATCTTTGCTTGAGGGATAGAGTCCCTCTTCAATTTTGAAAACTAGCACACAATCAGAAATCACTGCAAAGCTTCTCTCCATGTCACCTACTGTCTAAAGTCTTTTAAACTCATAGAAGGATGAAAAATTTAATGTAAAATTTGAACTAGAAAATTTACCTTGATAGTGCTTAAAACTTTCTTGCACAGCACATAATTTATAGAAAACAATCAGAAACCCTGTAGCAGTCAGACAGATTAAATGAAAGGCATAAGGCTGAAAACAAACTGGACAAATGAAAGCTAGAATTTGAGGAAGAACTAGGAAAGGGCACATAGTACTGTTTTCCAGTTTTAGATATAAATTGGATATTCTAGGCTGACTTCAATGTCCAGGAGACAAATTGGACATGTATTCAAGCATGAGCATGGCTGTTATTACCTACTGTTGAAGAAATTCTGTCACTCAGACAAAAGGAAATACCACTTGAATAATACAAGAAGTAGATTCCAAAAACAAATATAAAGGTTTATTTCTACTACTCCTCAGAAATTAAGAGTTTCTGCTTTATTTAATATGAAGATATCTACTCCCCCTTTCTCCTTTTCTGCCAAAGAAAATAGAAAATAATAGTTCTCATAACAACAATATATTATTTTATAATATTGCATCTTGTAGATACATAATAATGTACACATGTCCAAAATTTTAAATATGTATATTCATTATAGTATTATTCACAACATGCACCTATTGAAAAATGGACAAAGAAAGCATGGTATATCTATATAAAGACATTGTCTTACTTAGGGTTACTATTGCTGTGATAAAACACCATGACCAAAGCAACTTAGGGAGGAAAGGGTTTATTTGACTTATACTTCCATGTCAATGGTCATTATTGAAGGAAGTCAGGACAGAATCAAGCAAGGCATGAACCTGGAAGACAGGGGCTGATGCAGAGTTTGTGGAGGGGAGCTGCTTACTGGATAGCTCCTCATGCTTTCTCAGCCTGCTTTCTTATAGAACCCAAGATCACTAGCCCGGGAGTGACTCGACCCACAATGAACTGAACTCTCCCTCATCAAGCACTAATTAAGAAACTGCTCACACTGGCTTCCCTACAGTTCCCTCTTATAGAGCCATTTTCTCCAATGAGGCTCCCTCCTCTCTGATGACTTTAGTTGCTGTCAAGTTGACATAAAAGCAGCCAGCACAGACGTATAGAGTGGAATGTTAAGCCTTTAAAAATAATAAATTATATCATTTTCAGCAGCATATATCAACCTAGAGGACAGGTTTTGTGAAATACAATAAGGAGAGAAAGGCAAATACTGTATGATTTCATTCATGTGTGACATCTTTTTCAAAAATCCATCTCAGAGAGAGTATAATAGAGGTTAGCGGTGACTGTAGGATATGGAATCTGAGAAAATGATAGACAGAGTTAGATAGAAAGGGAAAGTCCTAGATATCTATCGTATGTCATGATAAATGCAGTTGATGATGACAGCCTTGAAGAATGCTAAGACAGTGAGTTATGGTTCTCACCACCAAAATAATCACTATATAGTGTAATGCTTGTGACAATTGGCTAAATTTAGTCATCCACAACACACTTCAGAACAACAGGAGCATGTTAAATGCATGAAACTCTGTCAATATAAACACTTCATTTTATACTTAGTATGATGTGTTATTAATCAAATTTGTTTATAATATTATTGATTAATGTTCATGAAGTTGTAAATATATTTCCATAGTACTACACCTTTGTTTTTTTTTTGCCTTTTATCTTTGAGACAGGGTTTCTGTACGCATCCCTGGCTGTTCTGGACTCACTCTGTAGACCAGGTTGGCCTCGAACTCATAAAGATCTACCTGCCTCTGCCTCCCCAGTGCTGGAATGAAAGGCATGTGTGGCCGCTACCCAGCAGTACTATAGCTTTTATTTCATGTCTAATTAAAAACTGTCAGCTTGTTATTGTATGGTTGACTCATAATAAATATCATGTATTTAAAAAGCAAAAAAAAGAAAATAGAAAATAATAGTTCTCATAACAAAAATATATAATTTTATAACATTGCATCTTGTATATACATAATAATGTACACATGTCCAAAATTTTAAATATGTATATATAACATAGTTTATCCTCTCCTAGTACTACATAAAATTCTTGAAGTGTGAGTTCCATTTTCTTTCCAAGATCAAGACTAATTTACCAAAAGTGTTTTCCCTATAACTGTCTTTCCCATAGAAGAGTCCATTGTTATAAATGTTATTCCTATTCGATATTACCATATTATAATTCTGAAACCAAGTTTTGTCTTTTTTTCCCATATTCTTTTATTTTTTTCTCTTCAAAAAAAAAAAAGAATTTACATTTCCTCCCCTTCTCCCAGTCCCCTCCCGCTCCCCCCCCTTCCCGCTGCTTCCCTTAAAGAGGGCATGGTGCCCAGCCCTGTGGGAAGTCCAAGGTGCTCCGCCCCCCTCCCGTCCTAGGAAGGTGTGCATCTGAGTCGACTAGGTTCCCAAAAAGATAATACACGCAGAGGAGATAGGTCTTAGAGTCATTGTTGATGGCTTCTCATTCTGCCCTCACTGGCAGGCACATTTAGAGAGTCCAGCTTGATCACATGCTCATTCAGCCCCGGTCCAGCTGGATTTGGTGAGCTCCCATTAGATCAGGCACACTGTCTCAGTGGGTGGAGCAGCCCCTCTGGGTCCTAACTTCTTTGCTCATCTTCTCCCACCTTCTGCTCTTCGACTGGACCTTGGGAGCTCAATCCATTGCTCTGATGTGAATGTGGTCTCTGTCTCTATCTCCATCCATCAGACAAATTTCTATGGTCATGATCAAGATATTCATCAGTGTGACTATGGGACAATGATAGTTCTGGCACCCTCTCCTCTGCTGCCCAAGGACCTAGCTGGGGACATCCCTGTGGACACCTGGAAACTCCTCTAAAGCCAAGTATCTTGCCAGTCCTAAAATGACTCCAATAATGTAGATATCTTATTCCCTTCTCCAACATCCACCTTTCCTCAATCTCCGCCCTCCCACTCCCCCAAATCTCTCCCCAGTCCTTCCCTTCTCCCTTCTCCTTCCCCCTCTCCCCTCCTCCCCATCCCCATACCCCCACCTGTATCCCCATCCCCATATTCCCACCTTTTGCCTGGCAACCTTGTTTGCTTCCAGTTTCCAAGAAGAGCTATAAATGATTTTCTTTGGGTTTGCCTTGCTATTTGTCTTCTCTGGGCTTGTGAGCTATAAGCTTAGTGTCTTTTGTTTTATGGTCAGGGTCCACTAATGAGTGAATACATAACATAATCGTCTTTTTTGGTTTGGGTTACCTCACTCAGGATAGCGTTTTCTATTTCCATCCATTTGCATGCAAAATTCAAGATGTCATTGTTTTTTACTGCTGCGTAGTACTCTAATGTGTATATATTCCACACTTTCTTGATCCATTCTTCCATTGAGTGGCACCTCGGTTGTTTCCAGGTTCTGGCTATTACAAATAATGCTGCTATGAACATAGTTGAACAAATGCTTTTGTAGTATGATTGGACATCTCTTGGGTATATTCCCAAGAGTGGTATTGCTGGATCCTGAGGTAGGTTGATTCCCAATTTCCTGAGAAACCGCCACACTGATTTCCACAGAGGTTGCACAAATTTGCATTCCCACCAGCAATGGATAAGTGTTCCCGTTACACAACATCCTCTCCAGCATAGGCTATCATTGGTGTTTTTGATTTTAGCCATTCTGACAGGTGTAAGATGGTATCTCAAAGTTGTTTTGATTTGCATTTCCCTGATCGCTAAGGAAGTTGAGCATGACCTTAGGTATCTTTTGGCCATTCGAATTTCTTCTGTTGAGAATTCTCGGTTCAGATCATTAACCCATTTTTTTAATTGGGTAATTTAGAATTTTAATGTCTAATTTCTTGAGTTCTTTGTATATTTTGGAAATCAGACCTTTGTCCGATGTGGGGTTAGTGAAGATCTTCTCCCATTCAGTAGGATGCCTTTTTGTCTTAATGACAGTGTCCTTTGCTTTAAAGAAGCTTCTCAGTTTCAGGAGGTTCCATTTATTCATTATTGCTCTTATTGTCTGTGCCACTGGGGTTTTACATAGGAAGTGGTCTCCTGTGCCCATGTTTTGCAGGCTACTTCCCACTTTCTCTTCTATGAGGTTAAGTGTGGTTGGATTAATATTGAGGTCTTTAATCCATTTGGATTTGAGTTTTGTGCATGGAGATAAGTAAGGATCTATTTTCATTCTCCTACAGGTTGACATCCAGTTATGCCAGCACCATTTGTTAAAGATGCTTTCATTCTTCCATTGTATACTTTTAGCTTCTTTGTCAAATATGAGATGTTCATAGGTTTGTGGATTAATATCCGGGTCTTTGATTCAATTCCATTGGTCAACGTCTCTGTTTTTATGCCAATACCAAGCTGTTTTCATTACTGTAGCTCTGTAATAGGGTTTGAAGTCAGGGATGGTAATGCCTCCTGAAGTTCCTTTATTGTATAGGATTGTTTTGGCTATCCTGGGCTTTTTGTTTTTCCATATAAACTTAGTTATTGTTCTCTCAAGTTCTGTGAAGAACTTTGTTGGGATTTTGATGGGGATTGCATTGAATCTTTAGATTGCCTTTGGTAGAATTGCCATTTTTACTATATTGATCCTACCAATCCAGGAGCATGGGAGATCCTTCCATTTTCTGGTATCCTCTTCAATTTCTTTCTTCAAGGTCTTAAAGTTCTTGTCAAATAGATCTTTTACTTCCTTGGTTAGTGTTACCCCAAGATACTTTATGCTATTTGTGGCTATCGTAAAAGGTGATGTTTCTCTGATTTCCCTCTCTGTTTATCTTTTGTGTATAGGAGGGCTACTGATTTTTTTGAGTTTATTTTGTATCCTGCCACATCACTGAAAGTATTTATCAGCTGTAGAAGTTCTTAGTAGAGTTTTTGGGGTCACTTATGTACACTATCATATCATCTGCAAATAACGAAAGTTTGACTTCTTCCTTTCCAATTCGAATCCCCAAGATCTCCTTATTCTGTCTTATAGCTATTGCTAGAACTTCAAGCACTAAATTAAAGAGATATGGGGAGAGTGGACAGCCCTGTCTTGTTCCTGATTTTAGTGGAATCGCTTTGAGTTTCTCTCCATTTAATTTGATGGTAGCTGTAGGCTTGCTGTATATTGCTTTTATTATATTTAGATATGAATCTTGTATCCCTAATCTCTCCAAGACCTTTATCATAAAGGGGTGTTGAATATTGTCAAATGCTTTTTCAGCATCTAATGATATTTTCATATGGTTTCTTTCTTTCAGTTTATTTATATGGTGGATTACATTGATAGACTTCCGTATGTTGAAACAGCCCTGCATCTCTAGGATGAAGCCTACTTGATCATAATGGATGATCTTTTTGATGTGTTTTTGGATTCTGTTTGCCAGTATTTTATTGAGAATTTTTGCATCGATGTTCATGAGTGAAATTGGTCTGTAATTCTCTTTAATGGTTGCGTCTTTGTGCGGTTTTGTTATCAGGGTAACCATAGCTTCATAAAAAGAGTTTGGCAATGACCCTTCTGTTTCTATTATGCGAAACACCTTAAGGAGTATAGGTATTATCTCTTCTTGGAAGTTTCGGTAGAATTCTGCATTAAAACCATCTGGTCCTGGGCTTTTTTTGGTTGGGAGGTTTTTGATGACAGCTTCTATTTCCTCGCGACTTATAGGTCTATTTAAATTGTTCACCTGGTCTTGATTTAATTTTGGGATATGGTATTTATCTAAAAAAACCTGTCCATTTCTTGTACATTTTCCAATTTTGTGGCATACAGGCTTTTGTAGTAAGATCTAATGATTCTCTGAATTTCCTCAGTGTCTGTTATTATGTCCCCCTTTTCATTCCTGATCTTGTTAATATGAGTATTCTCTCTCTGCCTTTTGATTAGTTTGGATAGGGGTTTGTCGATCTTGTTGATTTTCTCAAGGAACCAGCTCTTTGTTTCATTGATTCTTTGGATTGTTTTCTGTGTCTCTTGTTGATTTCAGCCCTCAGTTTGATTATTTCCAGTCTTCTACTTCTCCTGTGTGAGTCTGCTTCTTTTTTTCCAGAGCTTTTAGGTGTGCTGTTAATTCACTAATGTGTGCTTTCTCCGTTTTCTTTATGTGCGCACTCAGGGGTATGAACTTTCCTCTTAGCACTGCTTTCATAGTGTCCCATAGGTTGGGGTATGTTGTGTTTTTATTTTCGTTGAATTCAAGGAAGACTTTAATTTCTTTCTTTATTTCTTCCTTGACCCAGGGGTGACTCAATAGTTGACTGTTCAGTTTTCATGAATTTGTTGTTAAATTCTAACTTTACTCCATGATGATCCGATAAGACACAGGTGGTTATTCCAATTTGTTTGTATCTGTGGATGTTTGCTTTGTTACCGAGTATGTGGTCTATTTTCGAGAAGGTTCCATGAGATACTGAGAAGAAGGTGTATTCTTTCCTGTTTGGGTGGAATGTTCTATAGATGTCTATTAAGTCCATTTGATTTATTACATCTGTTAGTTCTCTTATTTCTCTGTTAAGTTTCTGTCTGGTTGACCTGTCCATTGGTGAGAGAGGAGTGTTGAAATCTCCTACTATTAGAGTGTGGGGTTTGATGTGTGCTTGGAGTTCTAGTAATGTTTCCTTTATATAAGTGGATGCTTTTATATTAGGGGCATATATATTCAGGATTGAGACTTCATCCTGATGGATTTTTCCTGTTAAGAGTATAAAATGTCCATCTCCATCTCTTCTGATTGATTTTAGTTTGAAGTCGATTTTGTTCGATATTAGTATAGCCACACCTGCTTGTTTCTTAGGGACGTTTGATTGAAAAACCTTTTCCCAACCCTTTATTCTGAGATAATTTCTGTCTTTGTGGTTGAGGTGTGTTTCTTGTAAACAACAGAATGTTGGATCCTGTTTTCGTATCCATTCTCTTAACCTGTGCCTTTTTATAGGTGAATTGAGTCCATTGATATTAAGTGATATTAATGACCAGAGGTTATTAACTGTGGTTATTTTTTTAGGGTTGTAGAGTTTGTGTGTTTCCCTTCTTTGAGTTGTG
>PVIU01014848.1:0-26046 GCA_004026605.1 Ondatra zibethicus | reverse complement strand
TCTTTAGATGTGATTTTCCTTCTAGTACTTTCTGTAAGGCTGGGTTTGTAGCTATGTATTGCTTAAATTTGTTTTTATTCTGAAATTCCTTGTTTTCTCCATCGATGGTGAATGAAAGCTTTCCTGGGTATAGTAGTCTGGCCTTGCATCCATGGTCTCTTAGTGTCTGCAGCACATCTATCCAAGACCTTCTGGTTTTCATGGTTTCCATAGAGAAGTCAGGTGTAATTCTGATATGTTTACCTTTATAAGTTACTTGTCCTTTTTCCTTTGCAGCTCTTAGTATTCTTTCTTTATTCTGTATGTTTTGTGTTTTGATTATTATATGGCGAGGGCATATCCTTTTTATATACAATCTATTTGGTGTTCTGTATGCTTCTTGTACCCTCATAGGCATATACATCTTTAGGTTGGGAAAGTTTTCTTCTATAATTTTGTTGAATATATTTTCTGGGCCTTTGAGGTGTACTTCTTCTCCTTCTTCTACCCCTATTATTCTTAGATTTGGTCTTTTTATGGTGTCCCAGATTTCCTGGGTGTTTTGTGTTAAGTATTTGTTGGATCTGTTGTTTTCTTTGATCAATGAGTTTATTTTCTCTATCGTATCTTCAGCATCTGAGATTCTTTCTTCTATCTCCTGTATTCTGTTGGTTATACTTGTCTCTGCCGTTCCTGATCGTTTACCCAGATTTTCCATCTCCAGCCTTAACTCCGTTTGTGTTTTCTTCATTCCCTCCATTTCAGTTTTTATGTCTTGAACTATTTCCATTACCTGTTTGATTGCTTTTTCTTGGTTTTCTAGGGTATCTTTGAGGAATTTATTCATTTCTTCTACCTTTTTGTTAGTTTTCTCATCCCTTTGTTCAAAGGAGTTTTTCACCTCTTCTTTAAAGGTCTCTATCACTTTCATAAAGTTATGTTTAAAGTCGATTTCTTCTACTTCTTCTGGGTTAGTTTGCTCAGGTTTTCCTGTTGAGTACTCATTGGTTTCTGGTGTTATCATGTTGCTTTTCAGATTGTTGGAGGAATTCTTGGATTGACGCCTACCCATCTCTTCCTCTGATTTCAGTCAGGGGAGTCTCAGTGGGTTGGGACTTCCCAGGACGACTTTTACACACTCACCCGTCTGGATAGCTGATCTCAGTGCAGGAAGAGGAAGTCCCGTCTAGACTTCCGATCCTTCTGTACCTCCTATCTCGTCACAGGGAGAGAGATTCGTGGGGTTTCCATGCCCCACAGAGGAAAGGGCAATCTTGCATGGTCGGGGTGTAGGGTCCTGTTGATCAAAGAGGCCTGCAGGGACCTTACCACCAGGCTTACCAGTGTGAGCCGCCTCCAATCTCAGCGCAGAAAGAGAGAGTGCTGGGGTGCCAAAGCCCCACCAAGGAAAGGGCGATCTGGTGGGCGGGGGTGGGGGGTAGGGGTGCAGTGTCCTGTAGAACAAAGAGGCCGGGGGGGATCTTACCGCCAGGTGGGCACAACCCTACCAGCGTGAGCCGCCTCCGATCTCAGTGCAGGAAGAGAGAGTCACAAGTTTTCTCTTTGTCAAAGATATTCTTCAGATAGATTAGTCTCCCAGTTCCACACCAGATATATTATCTTAAGGCTCAACTCATAAAATTGTTCCTTGAATTGAAAACATAAATTATTTCATATTTCTAACATCCTTGAAATACTTAATATATATTACACTCATTCTCTGGTAGTGCCCTTTACATCATTATTTGACATACTAGCATCTTAAAAATGTGTATCTTTAACTTGATAGAACTATAAATTTTTGTGTCATGGCATATGTAACCATGAATTTAAAAACAGAGCTTAAACATTACTTCAGTCAACGAATATACTTATGGATAAGCACATCATGGATTGATATCTAGAGAATTACTGCTATTACAGTGTTAACTGTGTTATACCCATTCTAATGCTAATTAATAAAATACCAACTATGACAAAGACAAAATCAGATGGAAATTGTAAATAAAAATTCATATGCATACACACCTAAGAAGTCAATAAAGTAGGATAGTGTGGACAAAACAAGTTTTTAAACTTCCTAGCCCGGCTGGTGGGATGGCTCAGTAGACAAAACTACCTGTCTGAAGACCTGAATTTCATCTCTTGAACCCACATGTTAGAAGAAAAGAAGTGACTATAATAAATTGTTCTCTGAACTCCACTTTACAAAGGCTATATTATCAAACCATATACACACTTCACAGACATAAATGAATGAATTTAATTGCTTAGGTCATATAAAAGTCATAATTTGATAGCCATCATTGTTCTCATGTATGATACATTACCATTTTCCAATTGTCTATGGCATTTATTGTGTCTCAGGTTTCACACAAATATCAAAGTGTTCTGTTTTTCTAAGTATCTATTTCTAAGTGACATGAACAGTCATAGTGTCAGAGCTGAATCAAAGTTGACATAAGAGTACAATTAGATGAAAGGAATTTAGTAACCTACAAGACATTTTCAAACCTTCTTCACACTGACAAAACATTGTTGTTTACCCTCACACACAAACTGTTTCATCTGTTGATCTAGAGTCCAAGCAACAGGTATTCAGTTTCACTCTGTTGTGTATATAAACTGCTTAAGTGAGACTTTGAACAGATTGTCAGTGTCTAAGTGGTCTTGTAATGTCTGAAACCAAAACAAGACACTTGTGTGTTTTAATCAGAATACTAGTCAATTGGCTTTATTGGAACAATTTTGCACACACTAAACATACCTTTACTTTACTTTTTTATGTTCTTTTTTCGGATATTTTGCTTTCACAAGAATTCAATCCCCTATTTTACAAAAATGCCTTGGTCATTGTTAATATTTTTCTGTTGGATTTTAATTTATTATTTTGTAATTGACAAACTATTCATATTGCCTACATGTTGTGTTTTATATTTGTTATATATTTATTACTATTAGTATTATTGTGGGGTATGTACAGGTGCCAAGACATGCATATAGATGTTAAAGGCAAATATTAGGCTCAAGTCAATAGGATTGTTGAACCATCTTGTCAACCTACAGGTGCCCCTTTAATGTGCATCTCCCTCTGAAAGAACAGTGGTTGTGTTGCTCAGTAGTTGGGTATGAAATTGCTGGCATGAAGCTTCCAGGCCTTTAAGGCAACATTTAATAGAAATGTTTTGTGTGCTTGATTAAAAGCAAAAATGCACCATTATCTAGGCAATAATGGAAACTGGAATAAGGAGGTAACAGACTCAATCCCCTGAGATTTGGTTGTCCCCTCCAACTACATAGAATCCTGGGAAATTGAATTCTGTAGCATAAACATTCAAGCCACATGAGACAGATTTTAATTCAGACTTTGTCTTTCTAGATTTTAGTGGCATTATATTGATGAATAACATCGTTTTTCTCTCTTTTATTATCTCTTCAATTTTTGCTTCTTTTTCTTCTTTTTTCCCCTCTTGACTTTTCTTTCACTTTCCTCTTCACTTTCCATTTCCCCCTTCTCTTTCTCCCTCTGTGTATTTGAAACAGGGTTATATATGGACATGCAGGTCATACTCTTCTTGCTTCAACCTCCCAAGGGCTGAAAATGCATATATTCTCCATCACACCCAGCTCTGGATATGAAGAAGAGGAAGGAAGAGAATAGAAGGGGAATGGGGAGAAAAGTAACAAACAAGAAAAGAAATCAATTTCATATGGATCATATGGCATTCACTGGGGAAAGGTTGCATGTGAAGAGTAAGTATATTGAGGTGGGGGATAAAGGAATGTTACATGGACACAGGAATATTAGAATTTTAGGATCTGAATGTGACAAGAAAGAAAAGTAGTGTCTCGAATGGTATATGGAAACTCTTCACATCAGTGAAACTGGATGATGTGAAAACAGAAAAGAACAGGGTTATTTGGTCTGAGGTGCGGAGTTTACAAACATTTGAAGCACTTAATGCTGACACTGCAAAAAAATAACATGGTAAGGCGAGCTCACATTTAGGAAGTCATAGGATTATGTCCTACTAATGAAATGGGTAGTAGCTATCTAAGGATAAGTGAGTTGTATGAAGTCTCTAAAAAACTTGAAGCCTTAGGACATAGCATTTCTCATCATTCCAGGGAGCAGTACTGGGTCAGTAGGGAAATGAGTAGGAGGGTGACCAAGACATGGCCACATTCCATCCAGGCTCCTGCTTCCTTCATGCTCTGTCTTTATTCAGGGTGTGATTTCCTCTACCCTCCGTGCCGGCTTTCGGCTACAGTCAGCCACAGTTTCACCCAGTTTGTTTCTTCAAAAAGTCTCTCAGCACATTACATAAGACTAACAAGTACAAGGTACCCGAAAATAATCTTGAAAAAGAAGGTGTGACCCGACATGGACCAGGGCACACTTAGTATTTTAGCACATAACAGAAAAAAAAAGTTGAAAAAGTTTAGAAGTTGTAGCTAAAAGCATCCATTTGTGCAAACTAAAAACAGTATTTTAAAGAATTTCTGAGTTATGCTAGGAAACTGTCATGGTAGAGGCTAGCCTCACTGTTAGCTTGCAGAGATTGTGTGGCTCATTTTGACCAGGATTCAAAAAGCAAGGATTAAAGGCAGGTTTGCCATGAATAACCTGGGCAAATGGACTGACTAATTTGAGTCTGCAGTATGTTTTTTAGCTACATATGTGTTTGCAACACTCAAAGAAAAGAAGACAAAAGCACCACATCAAGTTTGCATTTTAGTAATTCCTAGAATATACAGATTTGTCAGTTTCTGTTGCATGTGATTGTCTTTTGACTCCTTTATCTGGCCCAAGGTTGTCTTCTCCTTTGCTTCAGTACCCCTGTTCATTATCTGGGTTTTTCTCCTACTCAGGAAGCCCAACAACAACCCTCAGATCCTACAGACCACATTCAAACTTCACCAGGAAAGAAAGATAGTACCTACTATTACAGGAGTCCATGCACCTGAGTGACCACCACAGGTACCCAGCTTCAGTCTTGACCATTTGAAAGATCCAATGACCTAAGGAAAATTATTGAAACAGACTTAGATCACATTTGACGATGTGAAGTAATTCATTTCAATATAGAAAGAAAAACATTAGGCAAAGCATTGCACTATATCTATCAGAAGAATCATCTTAGCAAGCACAAACAAGTACAATCACATGTTGATCAATCCCATGACATATATGGATGTAGACATCAGCATAGATATTCTTGAATAAGTATAATCACTGAGTGTCCAGATTTTTGGGTTTTATTCTTCTTAAATTGTTGATTGTTTTCATCATAAGCTTTCCACAATATTGAAAGTTTCTTTTTTCTTTTCTTTCAACAGATATTCAGAGAGTTTAATGTAAATATACTTGGTATGGTCAGTTAAAATGGCATCCCGACTTTCAGATTTAAAACTGAGGGATTTTGTTCTATACTTTTTCTCCTAGGTTTGGTGATGTGTTAATTATGTGTGGTAGTGCAGAAAGCATGGTGGAAACAGTGACTGAAGCCTGTCTGTACTAGTTACTTCTCTTTGTTGGCAGAGGTTTCTGTCCAGCCCAATTGCACAATAAACAAACAGAAACTATATTATTTGCAAGAATGTTTGGCCAATATTTCAAGCATATTTCTAGCTAACCCATCTCCATTAATCTGTGTATTACTTACGTGGCTGTGGTTTACCGGGTGAAGTTCCGTCCTCCAAGTCTGTGGCTGCTGGAGCTACTTAGTGTCTACTTGATTCCACCTATTCTCTCTCTATATATATATCTTTCAGCCTGGCTTTGCTCTGTTAAGCCATTGGCCGAAAGCAGGTACTTTATTAACAAATGGCAATAAAACAATTTCACAGCATGCATTACCTCCCACATCATCTCTTTGCTCTGATAAAATATCATGTCAATGACAATTTAAGAAAGAATAGTTTTGGCTTACATCTGCATGACAGCAAAGGTTAGGTATCGCTGGAATCAGAAAGTTAAGAGCTCACACCTCCAAACCACAGGCACAAAGTAGAGGAATTAACCTAGAAATGGCATGAGACTTTTCACTTTCAATGTCATTGATACACTCACTTCAAAAATGCAGCCTTTCTTAAACCTACTCAAATATACTAATGACTAGAGACTAGATATCCCAAAACATGAATCTGTAGGTCACATGATCATTTAAACCACCACGTCATTATTGTTTGTTTTTTGTTTCAATGATAATACATTATGACCAAAGGCAACTTGGGGAAAAGAGAGCTTATTTTCTTTAAAACTCCCAGATCACCGTGTGTCACTGAGTGAAGTATGAAAATGAACACTAGGAAGGAAACTAGAGGCAAGAATTGAAGCAGAGACCCCAGATCAATGTTGCTTATTGGTTTGCTTCCTCTAGCTTGTTCAACTAGCATTCTTTACATCCAGGCCTACCTTCCCAGGGATGGCATGCCTAGAATGTGCTCAACCCTCACATATCAGTCAGCAATAAGGAACATGCCTACATAATCGTGTCCATAGATCAGTCAAATAGAGAAAAATCCAAAGAGGCTCACCTCCTCCCAGATGACTCCAGTTTTTGCTATTGACAAAACTCAAACAGCACTTTGACAACTCTTTAAAAGTTATTTCCTTTCTGTCTTTACTTATGAGAAACTAAATTTTGAAATGTAATACTAAATATTTTATAGGCTCAGGAAATATCCTCCTCTCTTCAGGTTTACTACATCTGTTCAGAAAATCACTGCCAGCACTTTTTCTGGAACAGTTACATAAGATAGCCAAGCCTGAAGAGGAAACTAAGAAAGCATAAAACTCCTATAGAGAGGGAGGAGAAGACAGACAAAGATCAACAATGGCAAGCGCGGGTATGATTGAATAATTCACCCGGCCAGGCAGAATTCTTTGATGTTTGATTTATCATGTTACTATACAAACAACCCTTTTTCTTTCATTTTGACAAAAACATTCCTTATTGCCTCTTCTTTGAACTGAATTTCCCCTGTTGGTTGTACCCTTGTAGGAGAGTTCCAGACATGCCTGAAGGAAGCTTTACATAGAGGCTTGGGCTAATGCTCACAACATCCATAACTAAGTTCATATGCCCAACTTCCTGACACTCAGACTTTAAGTTCCATGAAATGAGCAGACATTCTTACTGATTTAATAGACAAGTGTTATCATGTACCCAAAGAGTAAATTGGGTTCACATCCTGATTCTCTCCTCCTTGAAGTATTCTTGGGAACATACCTACACACCTGTCCACCTTTTGTAGTTTTGTGAAAAGTTTAAATCATTACTAAAGGGCTCTAAGCAGTCCTCAGTACGGCAAATACAGGCCCAAAAATGGCAAACATGGCAACCAATACTGCCCACATTCCTGTTTTCCTCTCCCTTGCTGAAAACCATTAGATTACATCCCTAAAGCTAGTTACCAAGGGTCATTCTCCTATTTGGGCACTGACTCATTTCTAAGACAAAACACCAAAGTCCAATAATCCAAATTCATTTTTTTCATTATTTGTCTAATATGTCTAACCAGGATTTACCAACTCACTCTAGCACAGACCCCCATTTTTCTTCTTAAAAACCCACTCATAAGCCAGGAGGTGATGGCACATGCCTTAAATCTTAACACTTAGAAGGCAGAAGCAGGTGGATCTCTATGAAACCAAGGCCAGTCTAGTCTACAAAGTGAGTACCAGGACAGCCAGAGCTGTTACAGAGAGAAGCCAAATAAATAAATAAGCAAAACTCACCCCTGCAGAAACATCTGTTGTTTCTTGCTTGCTGCCACTGCTGCATTTGCAGCTCCATGCCCACCCCCTCGTCCTCCAATCTCCTTTGTGCCCAGAACACTGTGTATGGGAGTGTCCTCTACCAAATCTGAGGGGCCAACCTCTCTTACAGTTACACTCTTCTTTTCATTTTCTTTGTTCTTCTTTCATACAATGCATATGGACCACAGACTCCTCTTTCTCCTCTCATTCCAGGCTCCCCACCTCCACACTTCCCTTCAAAAAAAAAAAAAAGAACAAGCATCCCTGTGATATCCACCAAACATGAATGCAACAAGACTATACTTAAACCTTCATATCAAGACTGGACAAGGCAACACAGTAGGAGGGAAAGGGTTCCACAAGCAGACAAAAGAACAAGGGACAGGCCTGCAGATACATATGGACCACAAGTGGCCCTGATCCAGTGCCAGCAGATACATCCGGACGGCAAGTGGGCCAAATCGAGTACCTGTTGATACATCTGGAGGGACCAAGCCACTGAGACTCTCCTGACCACATTCAAAGGAAGAGATGGGCAGGCACCAATACAAGAACTCCTCCAACAACCTGAAAAGCAACATGATAACACCAGACTCCAGAATCCAGAATCCAGCGAGTATGCAACAGGAACCTAAGCAACATAATCCAGAAGAAGTAGAAGAAATTGACTTTAAATGTAGCATTATGAAAGTGACAGAGACCATTAAAGAAGAGAATTACAGACCAATCTCACTTATAAACATTGATGAAAAATTCTCAGTAAAATACTGGCAAACTGAATCCAAGAACACATCAAAAAAATTCATCCATTATGATCAAGTAAGCTTCATCCCAGAGATGCAGGGATGGTTCAACATACGAAAATCTATCAATGTAAAACATCATATAAACAAACTGAAAGAAAAAAACCATATGATCATTTCATTAGATGCTGAAAAAGCATTTGACAAAATTCAACACCCCATTATGATAAAGGTCTTGGAGAGATTAGGGATACAAGGATCATATCTAAGTATAATAAAAGCAATATATAGCAAGCCAACATCTAACATCAAATTAAATGGATAGAAACTCAAAGCGATTCCACTAAAATCAGGAACAAGACAAGGCTGTCCACTCTCACCATATCTTTTTAATATAGTGCTTGAAGTCCTATCAATAGCTATAAGACAAAATAAGGAGATCATGGGGATTTGAATTGGAAAGGAAGAAGCCAAACTTTCGTTATTTGCAGATGATATGATTGTGTACATAAGTGACCCCAAAAACTCTACCAAAAAAATTCTACAGCTGATACATACCTTCAGTGAAGTGGCAGCATACAAAATCAACTCAAAAATTAAGTAGCCCTCCTATACACAAAAGATAAACAGAGAGGGAAATCAGAGAAACATCACCTTTCACGATAGCCACAAATAGCATAAAGTATCTTGGGGTAACACTAACCAAGGAAGTAAAAGATCTATTTGACAAGAACTTTAAGACCTTGAAGAAAGAAATTGAAGAGGATACCAGAAAATGGAAGGTTCTCTCATGCTCCTGGATTGGCAGGATCAATATAGCAAAAATGTCAATTCTACCAAAGGCAATCTAAAGATTCAATGCAATCCCCATCAAAATCCCAACAAAATGCTTCATAGACCTTGAGAGAACAATAACTAACTTTATATGGAAAAACAAAAATCCCAGGATAGCCAAAACAATCCTAAACAATAAAGAAACTGCAGGAGGCATTACTATCCCTGACTTCAAACTCTATTACAGAGCTACAGTAATGAGAACAGCTTGGTATTGGCATAAAAACAGAGACGTTGACCAATGGAATTGAATTGAAGACCCAGATATTAATCCACAAATCTATGAACACCTCATATTTGACAATGGAAGAATGAAAGCATTTTTACAAATGGTGCTGACATGACTGGATGTCAACCTGTAGGAGAATGAAACTAGATGCTTATATATCACCATACACAAAACTCAAGTCCAAATGGATTACAGACCTCAATATAAATCCAACAACACTGAACCTGATAGAAGAGAAAGTGGGAAGTAGTCTAGAATACATGGGCACCAAGACCGCTTCTTGTGTAAAACCACAATGGCACAGACAATAAGAGCAACAATAAACAAATGGGACCTCCTGAAACTGAGAAGCTTCTGTAAAGCAAAAGACACAGTCATTAAGACAAAAACACATCCTACTGAATGGGAGAAGATCTTCACTGACCCCACATCAGACAAAGGTCTGATCTCCAAATATGCAAAGAACTCAAGAAACTAGACATTAAAATTCTAAATTACCCAATTAAAAAATGGGGTAATGTTCTGAACAGAGGATTCTCAACAGAAGTTCGAATGGCCAAGTGATATTTAAGGTCATGTTCAACTTCCTTAGCCATTAGGGAAATGCAAATCAAAACAACTTTGAGATACCATCTTACACCTGTCAGAATGGCTAAAATCAAAAACACCAATGATTGCCTATACTGGAGAGGATATGGAGTAAGAGGAACTCTCATCCACTAATTCTCATCCATCCATTGGTGGGAATGCAAACTTGTGCTACCTCTTTGGAAATCAGTGTGGCAGTTTCTCAGGAAATTGGGAATCATCCTACCTCAGGATCCAACAATACCACTCTTGGAAATATACCCAAGAGAAGCCAAATCATTCTCCAAAAGCATTTGTGCAACTATGTTCATAGCAGCATTATTTGTACTAGACCGAACTTGGAAACAACCTAGGTGCCCCTCAATGGAAGAATGGATCAACAAAATGTGGAATATATACACATTAGAATACTACTCAGAGGTAAAATCAATGACACCTTGAATTTTGCATGCAAATGGATCGAAATAGAAAACACTAACCCAAGTGAGGTAACCCCAACCCAAAAAGACGATTATGGTATGTACTCACTCATTAGTGGACTCTAGCCATAAACAAAGGACACTAAGCTTATAGCTCACAAACCCATAGAAGCCAAATAGCAAGGTGAAACCAAAGAAAAACATATATAGATGCTCCTGGAAATTGGAAGCAAACAAGATCGCTGGGCAAAAGTTGTACGCACGGGGTGGGGATAAGGGTGGGGGTAGGAGAGGATTGGGGGAAAGGGAGATGGGGAAGGAGTAGGGAGAAAGGAAGGACTGGGCAGAGCTCGGGGGAGTGGGAGGATGAAGATGGAGGAAAGGTAGATATTGGAGAAGGGAATAAGATATCTACATTAAGGGAGTCATTTTAGGATTGGCAAGATACTTGGCTCTAGAGGGGATCCCAGGTGTCCACAAGGATGTCCCCAGCTAGGTACTTGGGTAGCAGAGGAGAGGGTGCCTGAACTAGCTTTGTCCCATAGTCACATTGATGAATATCTTCATCATCACCATAGAAATTTCGTCCGATGGATGGAGATAGAGACGGAGTCCCACATTCACATCAGAGCAATGGACTGAGCTACCAAGGTCCAGTTGAAGAGCAGAAGGAGGGAGAAGATAAGCAAGGAAGTCAGGACCATGAGGGGTTGGTCTGAGACAGTGTGCCTGATCTAATGGGAGCTCACCAAATCCAGATGGACTGGGACTGAACGAGCATATGATCAAACCGGACTCTCTGAATGTGGCTGCCAATGGGGGCAGACTGAGAAGCCTTCAATAATGGCACTAGGTCCTATCTCTTCTGCATGTATTATCTTTTTGGGAACCTAGTCTATTTGGATGCACACCTTCCTAGGCTAGGATGGAAGGGGGAGGGCCTTGGACTTCCTACAGGGCAGGGTGCCATGCCCTCTCTTATGGAAACATGTGGAGGGAGGAGGGGTAGGAGCGGAGAGGGAGGGGACTGGTAGAAGGGGAGGAAGTGTAAATTTTTAATGAAAAAAATAAAAGAATATGAAAAGAGAAAAAAACGCTTGTTTGAAGAGGGTCTAGCAACGACCAAGACAGACTCCATGATTTCTGCTTATCTCCTGTAGATATAGTGTGCATAAGCAATAAACTGGACATTGTGTATCCATTATTATCCTTATTTGTTTGCAGCATGATTCATAAAAACCAAGAGAAAGAATCTGGGGTCCAACCTGAAGATCAGAAAAGCCAACAGTTAACCACTGGCTCTTACCTCTACCTTAGTCTGAAATGGCATTCTTGCTTCCAGGAATCTCACAATGAGAATGTTCAGTGACCTGTCTCCTTCAGCCTTATGTTCCTTTGTAGGGCTGGGATTAAAGCATATATCATGGGGATTAAGGGCTTGCACTGCTTGTTTTCTATGGCAAACTAGTGTGGCTACTGGGATAAAAGGTGAGTGTTATTGCTGCCTGGTCTGTAATGCTGACCAGTGGGTCTATTTTACTCTCTGATCTTCAGGCAAACTTTATTTATTGAAATACAAGATTTATTATTAACATTTCCATACGTTTGCTTTTTATATTTTCCTCTATTTATAGATAAGAAGGGCCAACTAGAAAGAGTAAACTTACTGTGAGATAATCTAGTTGGATAATGCAGTTGGAGAAATGAGAATTTAAAGGTGTGTGTTTCTGTTGTTCCTCTACTTGCACTTTGCTTTTTGTTATTATTCATAGAGTACTCATGTCATGCCAGACAGGGTCTGCATACTACACCTATACTATCACTCTTTGTACCTTCATCTAAAGTCTATGAGATCAGTTCAATTGTATTCATTTTACAAGTTCTTAAAGGATCAAAAACACAATATTGAAAACTGGAGGTAAATTGCTGATGGACTAAAACAGAATAACTGGGATAACCAGAGACTTTTAACTCCCTCTCTAGACTTTAGCCATCAAGTGTTTGTATGTCAGACAGTCTTGATATTAATGACAGAGTTGTGAAGAAAAATTACAAAATCTAAAATGTCTCAGAGCTTAGAGTCAAGTGGGATGAAACACATAAAAATACATATTGTACCATATTAACCATATTTATTATATTATGTGTTATTAAGTACCTTGGGGAAAACTGAAAGGGATCTTGAGTAGAGGGTACAGAGAACTGAGTCACATTCAGTAGCACTTGCTGCTCTTGCAGAGGACCCAGGCTTGATTTGCAGCATCCACATGGAACCTAACAAACATCTGTTCTTCAGTTCCCAAATTCTGATGGCCTTCATCTAGACACCATGGGAATCAGACACATGTGCAAATGTGTGGTGAAAAGACATACACACATGTGAAACATTCATACAAATAACATTATGAAATATTTTTGAAGATGTGGTAAAGAAATTTGAGAAAATTAAAGGTGAAATTTTTATCCAGTAGATACACATGATCCCATGAAGTAAGTGATAATGTCAGGGAAACACCCAAAGGCAGTATGTGATTAAACCTTATAACTCCACTGGAAATTTTCTATGTATAAAGAAAATTCACGCATAAAGCATGAGAAGGATGGTGCTTATCCATGCTTGAAGAAGGACCTGACGGTCACAAGAACTGGCATAGAATGAGTGAGATGAAAGAATGGGTGGAAATAAAATTGGGGAGGCACATGGTAAAAGTTCTCTAAACAACTGTAAAAGTGTCTAATTCATTCTAAATCAATGGGCAGCCCACTCAGGTAGGACTGTAGTATGAACTGAAAGTTGAGATGAAAAACCAAAAGAATTATAAAGGACAAAAATAGAATCAAACTAATTAGTAAAGATATTATTGTGGTTTGCTGTAGAAAGATACAGTGAGATTCTAGTGATGAAATGGCAAAGAATATTCACACATTTGTAGATACAAATATAGTTTGTTGACCTAAAAGACTAATCAATGACAGGAATGAAATTGCTTTCAGTGGGTAAGAATTTAGGAAGAAAATGGTAGGTGAGTTATGAATATTTGTTTGGAACATCATGCTGTCAACATTTATAAATAGTTGGTACATGAAATAGGAAGATAGGGTGCAGTCAGGTTGTTTCATTATGCAGTAGTAACAAATGAACAAATGATTTTCAAATCTTGCAGTGGCCAGCAGTGAACATACATTCAGTTCTCACTCATTCTCCATGGCTGCTTCAGGGATGCTACTGGTTGCTTTGATGCTGAGACCCAGACACTTAAATTTTACCCATTTTATGGCCACAGAAAAAGAAAACATATTGAGTCTCATAATTGCTAAAATTCTTCATCTCACCATTTCTGAGGGTAAAGTAACTCGAATGGTCAAGTCTGCCATTTATTTTTAGAGTGAACATTATTTAAATGTACAGAAAATGTTTTTTTTCCATGTGCCGTTGGGTTAGAGGGTATATGTTGTAACATTTTGAGTATAAAGGTGCTACTAATATGATGTCTAATAAGGGCATCCACAATACAACTCCCGAGAAGAGGAGATAGAAGTTACTCTAGTGGAGCACTTTCTCTGGGCTTTAGACATAGGCCTAAGTGAAAATTAACCTGTAATGGAAATCACCATAGGCAAGCAAAGTTTAGTAACCTGAATGCCAAAAAATGTTCTGTTTTAAAGAAGAAAAACATAATGAAGAACATGTTTTTCAAACGCATTGAGGGTGGAAATGGATTATTATGACAGCAATGTGCCTTACAATGGCAATTGTAGAAAACTGGAAGAGTATTGATTCAGATGGATTGAAGAGTGAGCAGGGAGCAAAGAGAGGAAGAGACTCAAAGAGTTTTACTATATGCAGCAAATCAATTTCATCAGCAAAATGCCTTTTCATTCTCAGTAGGGGAAAAAGATGCAATCATATGGGCCCTGCTGGTAGAAGTTTCTATTTCTTAAGAGAAAGGAAGATGGAAACATTAGCAACCATTCATTTTGTGAACTCACAGATGACAGAAAAAAATAATCTGAACCATCTTTAGAGAATAACCCAGATTCTTTTTTTTTAGAGGTTCTTTTATTTTAAAAGTTTTATTTATTTATTAAGTATACAGTGGTCTGCCTGCATGTATGTCTGCAGGCCAGAAGAGGGTACCAGATCTCATTTCAGGTGGTTGTGAACCACTATGTGGTTGCTAGGAATAGAACTCAGGACCTTTAGAAGAGCAGGCAGTGCTCTTAACCACTGAGCCATCTCTCTAGCCCCCCAGATTCTTTTAAAGTGAAGAAGGTTATCCATCCTTTAATATCAACTTGTTCACACTGGTACCAGGTGGTCTTATCATTCCTTCACCCTCCTAAAGCACTCTGTTTTCCTTCTGTTCCTTCTGGGATGCTGCCATTTTCTAATTATAATGACATATGTTACTGTTCACTTGTTAGATTGTGCATGAAGGTGAGACTATAGAAAAATCAAATCTACTCATCTTCATAATTCCTTGAATATTATTGTCTGCAGGGAGCCATAGGCACAAACGCCATTACAAGATGGCACTTGCATCCTTGCAGTTTGGAGGTAAACAATTCCATATTTGGCAATGCTTCAGGACTGAGCGTCCAGGCGCTTCCCGCATGCGCAATAACCTAGGTGTCCCTAACCAATCCCGAGGACTCTGGTGCCAGCGAGCACATAGCAGCCAATCAAGGTATGAGTTGCGTCACATCTCCCTATATAAGCAGCTGCCATTCAGACCTTGCGCTCTCTCGCCTCCCGCTCTCCCTTCAACCAAGAGGCTCTCCAATAAAGCGTGATCCGAGAAGAATCCTTGAATGGTGGTCGTTCTTCCTCGCTGGTCGTGGAGTTCGCCGCAATTGTCTATGCATTTTTTCAGTATATAGTCTGTGATAATTATCTAGACTTTAGTTGCCACACATATAGAGTCTTTACATAGAACTGGAAAGATTGATGCTCACACCATAAGTTAAGGGTTTCTACCTCTGCATCCACAGACACTAGTTGATTACTGCACACTTGTGCACTCCAGAGATGATTCGCTGGTCATCACTTAGTTATCAAGAGACATGTTTTATCTTTATTCCCATGTTTGCATCTCTATATGTAGGCAAAAAGAATAACCCCCGAATGAAAATAAAAGTAATAATTGAGGTATTATTACTAAGTAGAATTTCCTGAGTACTTGGCATGTTTTAATGTAATTGTGAAATTAATGATTGCTTCTTGACTTGTCATTCAAAAGTAGTGACACAAATCTTTGCTCTGGTGTTTAAATATATGTTGAAGTGTAATCACTTTTGCTATCTGAGTATTCAAAAACTGTTCAGAAACTAATGATTGTATAGTTGTATGTGTTTTTATTCTGAAATACTTCAAATTGTAATGTTAAAGTGATCAACTTAATTTGAACTTGATAGTGTAAAAATTTAGTTTTCTAATTATAATCACTTGGTTTCACTGATGACATAGCTGTTTGGTCATTTTGAAGCAAACAGTTTGAAGAATAAAATAATAAATTAATTGAACTCTGGTTAGTTCTATCACGCTCGGAAATATCACCAGTATGTGCCAAGCATATTTTTATCATTATCATCAACATGTAGATGTTTTTCAAAATACACTATTTTATGAAGATACCATATATGAAACATGCTAAATCTATATTATCATGTATTATTTGTTAAATTTTTTAATAGTTGTAGTATATGTTGGGTTTTTTATTTGTGCTATTTGGCTTTTTATAGTCAAATTGTATATCTCTTAAGACTTCAGACTTTTTTCCAAGTACTATTGTTTTGTACATTCTTGAAGTGCCATGAAATTGCACACTTGAGACTAAATGTCCTCTCTCCTTCATACTCTCCTGTAAGTCATCTGGAGACTCTATCAGTGATGAGTCAGTGATTTTCCCTTTGAATACTTAGGATTATCTAGAAAAGCATATATACTTAAAGTGCTGTTGGATTCAAACCAACAATACCAAGGTGAAGATGGAATTGCTTTCAGCTACTTAACCATTACTTAAGTATTTTTCTTCAGAAACAGAGTATGAATCCAATTCTCACAACTCAGAAAGATGGTTAATACAGGATGAATTTCTGATTTTGATAATATCTCAATCCATTAAACAACTTCACAGTCAAATTCATTGCCCAAGGAAATTCACAGGGAAATGGAGAAATTGTAGGGAAATAGGAAATCATGAGCTATTTAGTGTAGCTCATGTAAGTTTATAAAATATGTGCTTATATAATAAAAATGAAAAGATATATCATATGCAGGATAGTGAGGATAGGTAGGGGTAATTTTTCCAATAACTAGATGTTTTGTTTAAATAGTTATAATTATGAGAGTGAATATGTCAGTATATTTAGGATTCCTAGATTATATAGAAGTAATCAATATTCTATTATCTCAACTAGTTTTTAATGAGCACAATATTTAATTTGTTGATTTCTTGTATTTCAAGGACTTCTTTGGTGATACCCTAGGCTTAAGATTTTTTGACACAGCCCTGAATCATTACTAAACCCCAACCAAGCACTTTATAAGGTTTCTTCTATCCATGATTTGTGAAGAGCAAAAACTACTCTATAGTTTATTGTTGTCATCCTCCTTAGTTGAGTTGATTCGGTATTCAACATGAAGGACTGCCAGCAACTTGGCACACATATGTTCATCACAACTGGATGCAAGTAAACAAACATGGAGTTACCACACAATTCAATGCCTCTGCAGCAACGAATATCTGTGTGATATTGACTTTAATATGATGCTGGAGGTGCTACTATCCTCCAAACAATAAGAATGTACTGATTAGTCTCACAACCTGTAACTTGAAAAAAAAAGCTCAAAATCAAATTCAAAAGCAATGTCCTTATTTCAAGAGATATTGATTTAACATTGAAATGGGCAAATGCCTCACTAGAATATCTGGATATGCTTAGCGAAATTCTGTAAATGAATAAAGGTCAAATGAAAGGAAAATTATAAGTCAAAAATCATCAAATTATAAATTATTGTCAACCATGTTTCTAATAAAGTGAAATATATCTTGAGTCTAAAAATATAGGTCAGGATAAAATTTCAATCAGTAATAAAGTATTTATTCCTGTACTTAAAATTTTATATTTCACTGCACATATTGGCTGGTGGAGCCAGGAAATTCATTGGGTACCTCTTCCAAAACCAGTCTTTTGATGGACAATGAAGAGAGCACCCTCAAAGGTGAAATTACTTTCTTCAAAATAAGAAATTGATTGGTAACTGACAGAGGAATAATGTCACTCCTCATACAGAGAGACCTTTCGTAGATGAGATTGAATAGAAAAAGTCAAGAATAATTTTTGATGACCAGAAATTTTTAATTTGGGATTAAACAGGATATAATAAAAATTTTCTGTAGCTTTGTGTGTCAAAATAAGTTTATGATTTTTATGAGTTATGTGCAAGTGAAAAAAAGCACAAAAATCATAAAATTGTTTCAGTTTATATAACTAAACTCTGCTAACTAAAACTGCTCATGTTGGATAACAGTTTGCATGAAAGTGTATGGTTCTATTCCTAAATTGATGAATATAGCAGTACACACGTACATGAATGCATATATATTAAACACTATCTTTTCATTAAGGAGCTATGTTTGATCAAATGTCCTATATTCTGAGCCTCAGCTTTTATAATCATACCTACTCTTGCTTACCATAAGGATTAACTGACAAAAGTTCATGGGATGCAGTTCACATGACCTGTACCATTTATAAACTCCACACACCAAATGCAATGGGAGAGAAAACTGGGTGGGGTACTAAACAAAAACATTCAGAACCATAATTAAAATAGTTTACTTATCACCAACAGGATGAAGAATTCTCAGAAATTCCTCCAATAACTGCCTAGAACCATGTACAAAATGGTAATCGTGAGATAGCCATAGGCCCCACTGATCTTGTGAGAATTTGATGAATAAGATGATTTTCACTACAGAGATGAGAAATATCTTCACCAGACATCCTGTACACACAGAGAGTGGGGAAATGGCACCAGTCCACTCAGCAATCAAAAGGATATATATCTGAGTCCATTACAAAGCTCACTTGTTCAATAAGGAGAAAACAAACATAGACAGCAGATGCTCTATGACCAGGACTGTTATACACTTAAGTAATAATAGCCTGGAATTTGCATACTAAATGCCAAGAACCAAACGCTGTCATCATTGCCAAAATTATGTATAAAATATAACAATTTTGAAACTGTTACTTCAGATAACAAACTTCAAGTTCTCTAAATTTTCCATCTTATAGTTTTAAATCTGTAAATAAAAAATCTGAAAATACATGTTGAACATTGAAATTACTTATGAGAATAGAGCACTAGGTATAAATAAGCCTAAAATATCAATATTCCTACGTCTTTACAGTTTTAAAAATGACACACACTAGTGTTTCTGTGATTACCAGACTCACTTTATCTTTAAAGGAGCATTAAAAACTGAATATAAAATTTCATTGGTCATAGAGTTTTGGAAATGTTCAAAGCTGCACTTTTTAATTATAACTCAGGAGTTCTGGTTGCTATCTATTTCATTCTATAGGTTGTCTTTTTAAAAACTAGATGAAGTTGAAAGTGAAGAGGAGAAGCCATTGACTATAATGTGTCTCATCCCCTGAAGAGCTAGGGAAAGGTGCCAGTTATGTTTGTACATTTCAAGACTTCATTCTTCTTCTGGGTGGTGTAGTCTTCCTTTGTCAGCTTTGTGATTCATTTTGAAATTGGAATCTGTTTAGTGAGCCTATAAACTGCATACTATGAAGATCATTGTTGATTCATGCCCATTTAAGTTATGGATAAGCAAGTTTTAGTATAAATTATGCTTAATATACAGAAGAAGAAAATGTAAACTATCTTTCCCTACAATTCATGTCTCACATGTCCAAGTTTCCTTTATTTAAACAACTTTAAATTTATTGATGCTTCCTGTGTATGCGGGGCAGGGTGGACTTTGTTTTATGGTACATGTGAAGATCAAAGGGTGACTAATTCCCTCCTAACTTTACAGAGATTTACTCAATTCCTCACACTTACTCAGCAGGGTCATATTTCATTAATCCAACCTTTCTTTTCTTCATGAATAAGTCTAGTATCCCAAGAAAGTCTGATAGATGAAGGTTTTTGTATAATTGCGTTAAGCAGCAGTGACAAATCTAGACCACACAATAAATACTGCTCAGGTTTAAAAGGTTTCATGAGGATCACAGACTTGAGAAAGGCTAGAAATAAGCTGAGAATGGAAAAGGAAAATTAAATCATCTAAGCAATCTTTTCACTGTAATAAAATATAGTTACTTTTGTTTTAATCAACTATAAGCAGGAGTTGCAGGCTCCCTTTCCTGCTACTTAGGAAGCTCAATTTTATTTGCAAATTTAAAATCCCAAACATGAAATCTATTAGCTGGCCTGGTAAAGAATAGTTCTAAAGCTCTCTGTTTTCCCCTTGTTTCAGATTCAGAATGAGCTTAATAACTTTTCTTCAAGTCTACCGTGAAACAAACAGGTTGGTTTGTAGAAGAATGTGGGGGAATAAGCTCAAATTATCCCAACCATGTTCCAAAGTATACAGTATAACTAAAAAATATGGAAATTGAGTTTTGAGTTTAAGGTAAAATGTTACAAAATCAATTTCAAATAGTCTCTAGATAAGTGGTTCTCAACCTATGGGGTGTTACCCCTCTGAAGACCAAACAACCTTTTCACAGGGTTTGGTTAAGACCATTGGAAAACACAGATATTCACATTACAATTAGTAACAGTTCTAAATTGCAGTTATGAAGTAGCAATAAAAATAATTTTATGGCTGGGCTCACCACAATGCAAAGAACTGTATTAATGGGTCACAGCATTAGGAATGTTGAGAACCACTGCTCTAGTCCCTGACTATTTAAATCCACCTCCTCTCTAAACTGAAAATGTGCTTTATAACCAATCACACTAAAACATAATCCTGCTCTACTTCCAGGGGATTGTTGTTGAGGTAACAATGTTTGGAGTTGTCTTTTAATTAGCCGTATGTTTTTAATTATCTTTTGAACTGTTTATTTCTATTACCCCTAGGATCATAGTCATTAAATATTTGGCTTTGACATATAGCTTTGGACTTTAATGAACCATGGTTATCTCAGAATTCCAGAGACTCCAAGTATCACCCCTACATTGAATGTTAGGACTGAGAGAACACCAATTTTAGTCTCTGTAGATCAAGAAGCAATGAAAAACTTCATTTGAATTTCTCACAAATTGGTAAAGACAGAAATGAATTGAGTAGGGTCATCTTCATTCATCAGCTAGTAAGAGATAATTTTTTTGTCTTCTTATTTCCAGGCAATGCATGGTGACACTTCAACACTTGGAGAATAGTGTATATATTTGTAGAGTTGGGTAATTTAAATAAAGATAAGAGCTTAAAATAAGAACTACTCCTGGAAAGTTCTGTGTAGTAATGGGAAACATAATTTGTTTCTAAAAATGGTTGTGTAAACCCAGAAGGAAAGCAGACAGAATCACATAGAATAGAGCTCACCATCCTAATGATACATCCGAGTTCCTACATGACAATGTGCATGCAACTAGACACAATCCTAAAATTCATGGTTACATGAATCTTGTATGATCTACTTAATTAATACACTAGCTAATATATATAGTATATCACAAATGACTAACTCTTTTCTCCTCTTCCAAACAGGGCTTCAAGGACCTGTAGTTGAGTTTTATTCATTCTGTATTTTCTGATGCTTGTGAAAATTCTTTTCCCACCAAACATCTTCAAAGTTTTGCAGAATGAATGGAAGAATAATATGTTTACCAAGAGTTAAATTCAAACAAAGAAAGAACATAAATGAAACATGCTAATTGCTTAATTGATTAATACATGGTAGTGATTTCTCCTCCTAACTCTCACAGTGTTTTACTGTTGTATGAAAAAATGACTGTTTCACTCTTGAGTAAAAATGGCATATTTTTGACCTGAGAAAATTTAATGAACAGTGACAAGACATTATATCCCACAACATATAATCCTGATAAATATCTCATTTGAAATCCCACTCAGCAAAAACTATAAAACTGCAATGGAACTCCTGGGAAACAGATAATGGGGTCCTGGCATGTGACAGATACATTACTGAAGATGTAACTGCGTCGTGTTTCTGGGTTATCTGCAGGCAGAATGAAAATATACCATGACTGAGTACATCTTATGCTGCTACTATGAAATATTTGATAATAAGTAATTTATAATAAACATAATTGTTTTATAGTCCTCAAGACAGGGAATGAAAGATAGAAGTGCCTACTTTTGCCATTATCTTTCATACTACGTAATTCCAAGGCAGAAGTCAAAATAGATAGACCATATTCCTAAGAGAGCAAGTACAGTGTAGTTTAAATAAACTCCAGCTTTTTTATAGCTTATATTTCATAACAAGTATTGAGTCTAAAACACACAAATACCTTTCCTTTGGATTAGTATTTAACTGCTTATAAACTGAGGATTTTATCTTCAGTACATCCTCATTTGATGTATACTTTTTATTTATTTTATTTTATGTGTGTGGGTATTTTGTGTGCATGCACAGATATGTGTAGCATATGTATGCCTGGTGCTATGGATCTCTGGAGCTGCATCCATCTTGAAAGCTGTGAGCCTCCATGTGGGTACTGGGAGTTGAACTCGGGTCCGCTAGAAGGGCAGTTAGTGCTCTTAATCTCTGAGCCATCTCTTCAGATGTATACTTTTGAACCATAATATACTCTCACTCTCAGGGACTCTGGTTATTGAAACAAAAATGTATCAAGAAGGCACACACCAGTATGGGCAACACCATCCTTTTGCAGTGAAACTGAATTGTATAAAAAAGGCAGCTGAGCCAACCAGTAAACAGTGTTCTTTTTTGGTCTCTGATTTAGTTCCTGCCTCCTAGTTCTTGACTTAAACTCCTGCCCTGACTTCCCTAAATTATGATCTGTAAGCTGACATAAGTAAGCCCTTTCATTCCCATATTGCCTTTGGTTATAGCATATGATCATGGTGTATGGAACTTTTGATGTGCTGTTGAAATTTCTTAGTTAGTATTTTGTTAAGAAATTTTCACTGATGTTTATAAGATATATTCACGTACATCTTTGTTTATTTGTGGGATCTCTCTAGCTTTGGTATTAAGGTCACAATGGCCTTATAAAATAAAATGAGTATCTTGTCTTTTCCAGAGATCTAAAATATGCTATCATCATATACCACGTTTTGTAAATTCACGACTCTCTTAATTTTCATTCCCATTGATTCATCCATATTCTATATTATTATACTTAATGGTGTTCTTAGTAGAGGATTCTTCCAAACTTTTAGCTTTAAAAAAATGGGACCAACAAGATGGCACAGTACATGAAGATACTTACCATGCAAGCCTTGTAACCCAAGTTCTAGCCCTCGAACCCATATAAGGTGGAAAGAGAAAGGTGACTCACCTAAGCTATCCTCTAACCTCTACACGCACCATAGCAACCATGCCCACACAGATACACATGCACACATACAGTAACAATAATTTAATGTTAAAGATATTTCTTACCTTAATTCATTTCTTATTCCTCCATATGGAGTTTAGTCATGGCTGGTGAAATGGTCAAATCACACAACCACAAACTCACATCCACAACCACACTTTATTGGGATTCACTTTATTTTTTCTGAACATACAGTAAATATGAGAAAACTCAATATTTTTAAGACATAGGAAACTACTTTCCATTAATCTTATTTATCCATTCATTTATTCAGGTTCCAGTACATGATACTCTATTGTGTTTATAATTTTTCTGTAATGATTATGAATAATTAAAATATCATTACAAAGGAAACTGATTAATTTTATTGATTTTTTCAACACCCATTTTGGCAAAGTATATATAATATAATTTTCCAAATATTGACTTCTATTTTTGGATACACCTAAATCAAGATTCATCATATATCCAGAATATTTTAAAATATATGTACAGATTGTCATTTATGTGTCTTATGCACAAGTTCTATATGCAGTACAAATATTTTTCCCAGTCAGTGACTTTTTAATATCTCTTCTCAAAGGAAATTACTATATATAGGAACGTGCATGTATGCACATGTATATCTGTGTGAGTGTTGTACAATTGTTTTGTGTTTAAGAAATTTTTTCCTCAGAAATGTACAGATTTTTTCTCCACAAACTTATAATAGCATAAATGTTTAACTCTATGGTATATTTTATGTTAATTAGTGATAAGTCTTCTCCAGGTACACAGGACAACTTTCATATGTCTGCTCTTACATTCATTAGTTATGAGAATTTTGAAGTTTAACCAAATATTCTAAGCTTAAGTTTCTTCATTTGATGCATATTAAGTATCATATAGTCCAGTTTTGAAAGTTTGGATTGGCTTTACGGTGAGATAAGGTATTAAAGCACTTAGCGTCCTCAAGAAATCTCAGTTACTAGAAGATATGTAGTTATTTGAGATGTGTTTGTAAAATCAAAGCTAAGTGCATGCTTCCTAACATGGATGTTGGGAATAAATGTTCCTAACATGAACTGGAAATCACTGGGTTAATAAATTCTATTATTTTACTCTGTAATTTAATACTAATTTCTACAAACTACTTTTAAAAAATCCTCTCTATTTGTATACATTTTTAGGAGCATTCTTGGAAAGTCAGTTTTTCAAGTAAGTATGTTTAATATACTATTATGTTGCTAAATAGTCATTGGTACAGTATCTGATATTGCAAAAAAATGTAATATGGTGAGAAAAATAATAGTAAGGGGCAATGAGTTTTAGAACGCCAAATGGTGTTATGTTCGTGTAATTAAAGCAGTGGAAGTGAACACAAGTTCTAGAGGACGCCTCTCAGACTTTATAAGGCACTGCACAGGGGTGAAAGGTCAGTCACAGCACTGCTCTACTTGTACTTTGCCCTTCATACTCATAGAATAGACACTGAGCTCTTCTGAAGCCTGACAGAAAACCACAAAGGAGGTGAGATTTTTTTTTAATCACACACTATGTTTAGGAGAACCATTTATTCCATTTTTAAATATTTGTTACAAGAAATTAAGATCTACAACCATTGATTATCAACAAGTTCTACTGCTAGATCAGAAGAAGATCAGTACGTCCAGGAGCTGATTTTGTTGCTAAGAAATAGAACATCTCCCTGAAAACCCATCCATTTCAACCAGAAAGCACCTGTCGACCCTGTAATCAAGGTTGGTCAATACTGATCATCTTTCTGCTGATAAAATTAATAAATTATTAAGGACAAGGTCTCATGCAGCCTATGCTGCCCTAAAAACTCATATAAGCCAAAATATCTATAATTTCTGATCCTACCCATCCACTTAAAATACTTCTTTGTGGTGTTGGCGATGATCCCAGGGCTTCACGTTATTACACAAATACTTCTCCCACTGACCTATATATCTAGATCAACTGAGGCCAATTTTGAGCTCTGAACTCTGATAAATTGCTGCCAAAAATCTTCTCAAACCTAATTGTGTAAGGTTCCCTGTGATCAATGGCAGATTTTGTCAAGAGTGCACAGTCTTGTCAAATTTCAGTTGGTGCAAAGTTACAGTTATATGTTTCATTTGCTTTGAAAGCATATCCTTCACATTACAGGCATACTTTGATAGTAGAGATAGATACATAACTGAGCATATAAGCTGTAAGCATATGATGCTTAAATCCTAGAGTACATCCCTAAAACACTTTCTCTGAGAGGCAAAATCTGCCAACACTTTTAACATCTGCATCATAATATTTTTATATGAAGGACCAGAATCATTTCTACATCACCAACTACTCAATGTCTTCAAAATAAAATTTGTAAAGTGACCTGACCACCATTTGTTCTGAATGAAAAGATTTGCCCAGAATTCCACAAAACAGACTGTACCACCTGTAACTTACAATGATTTCTAGAAGTGTGCACACATTTTGCAAATCTGACCGAAGAAATATTCATTTCTCTGTTATCTTTAAGTGAGTATTTATGATTTTACTTTTATTATACATTTGGTATCTATTTTATTTTTACTAACTCTGTATTATTTCTTGTGTGTGTGTGTGTGTGTGTGTGTCTGTGTGTGCATGTGTGCATACACTTGTATGCATGAACAGGTCACAGTGCACACGTGGAACTCAGAGATTCTTTTGAAACAGAATGATTTTCATTTGCTTCTAAATTTATTTATATTCTATGACAGCCATGTAATATGCCTCTATTTCTCAGCAGCAATGTTTAACTTGTGTCAACTCTCTGTCTTTTCCTGATATATGGTTTTGTTTTTTTGTTTTTTTTTCATACATTGTTTTGTTTTATTTTTTCCATTCAAGAACATAATTAAAGAAATAAATTTTTTTTTCCTTTCTTCCCCTTCTCCCGGTCCCCTCCC
>PVIU01014847.1:0-50383 GCA_004026605.1 Ondatra zibethicus | reverse complement strand
ATTTGCATGCAAACTTCAAGATGTCCTTGTTTTTTACCGCTGAGTAGTATTCTAATGAGTATATAATCCACACTTTCTTGATCCATTCTTCCATTGAGGGGCACCTAGGTTGTTTCCAGGTTCTGCCTATTACAAACAATGCTGCTATGAACATAGTTGCACAAATGCTTTTGTAGTATGATTGGACTTCTCTTGGCAACCCAAATATTCTTGATTACCTAAAAATAATTGACAAATTGGTAGACACTCACCTTACCAAAACTATTTCTAAAGGAATAGAAATCCTGGCATCTAGGAGACAGTTGTGAAGTTGATGATGTCTAATAAACCAGCTGTGATCCCTGGGAGCCATATACATGAAAGATAAACTGAATTACTGAATTACTCCTCATATGCTCTTGTGTGCTATGATACTTTCTCTCTCTTTCTTTCTCTCTCTCTCTCTTGCACACACACACACACATACACAAACACAACAAAACACACACAGGAAACTGAGAGAGAATAAATTAATACATAAAATGATAAAAATTAACAATGTGAGATGTCAATAATGAATCATCATATATAAGCAATAACAAATGTATCCCAACCAAAGAACTATTGAATTATAATCATTTTGAGAAATAATCTTAATTGTTCTTAAGTTATTTTAAAATATTAAAAATGACTGGAATTTTCAAGTCAAACCCCTTAATGAGTATAAACTGAATGATCCCCAATGAAATTCTAGCATGAAAATCCAATAGTAATTTAACAAGATAGTTATTATTAGTAAAGACCTCAGTAACACAATTCTTGTATAGTAAATATACTCAAGACTCTGTATTCAATCCCTAGTGTGCATATACATAAAAAAGAAAGTGAACAAACAAACAAACAAAAGCAATAAGTAGGGTTAATCCCAGAGATGCAAGAATAAATCAATATATACAAATATACAAAATCAAATGAATCAAACAGTTCAAGCACAATCACAGGATTATTTCAACACATGCAGAAAGACATAAGAACCTGGGTGAACATTTAAAAATCTTTAGTTGCTAAGTCAGATGAAAAGGAAATCAAGAAAGTAATTTATTTCCAGTTGGTATGAAATATCAAAAAGCAAGCTTAACAAAGGAAGAAATTGGCTTCTACAATAAAAATAAAACCTTGAAAAAGAAATTGGCAAACACATGAAGAAATGGAAATATATACCCATGTTCAAAGATCAAAAGAATCAGTATTGTAAATTAATCTTGATATTCACAGCAGTCTATAGGTTAAGTGCAATCCTTGTCAAGACTCAAATGACATTTGTTTCAAAAAGTAAATAAAAAGTAAGATTCCAAAGGAAAGCCCAAACTCCTAAGTATCACAAATTTTTTTAAAGATCACTTTCATTATTTGTATTTCAAGTATTTTTGTGTTTTAAATATGTTTATGTATGTTCACCACATGTGAATAGTGCCAGCAGAGGCCACAAGAGGTTAATGGATTCTCTAGAAATGGAATTATAGATGGTTATTAGTAATGATGTGCATGCTGGGATGAAAACCTTGATCTATAAAAGCAACAAGAATTTTTAATATTGAGTCATCTCTCTAGTCTGATTCAAATTTTCTCATCAAAAGAATGTAGGGTGGGGATGATAAACTGCATGAGTTGAAACTATAGAACATTTATAAAGTAATTAAAACAGTCTTCAATTGGCATAAAGAGAAATAAAAATCACAGAAGAGATTTAAGAACATCAATAAAAACACTTTCAACTAATCTGAAACTGGTTCCCATAAAACTTGATATTTGCATGTAAAAGAATGAAAGTAGAAACTAATCTCACACCATATAGAAATTTCAATCCTTTGATTAAAAACCAATATTAAAGAGCTGAAGTAAGAAACTGCTAGAACAATATATGATGAAATGCTTTATTAGGTTGGAATAGTTAATAATTTTCTCAATAAGACCTCAAAAGTAAAGGCAAAAACAGGCAAATAAGATTATATTAAAATAAAGTTTCTGCACAGCAAAGAAAACAATCAATAGAACTCAGAGACAAACTACCAAGTAGAAGAAAATATTTACAAACAATATATACATGAAAAGTATTAATATTCATATGAAAATTCAGAACAAAAAGAACAATATTTGAAAAGAAAAGATGAGCCAAATAAAATTGAGAAATTCTGGGACTGAACGTTTCAGTGGGTAATGTGCTTGCTGCATAATCATGAGGAACCACATTTTGATCCTCAACACCTGCATACAAATCCAGGTGTGACAATAAGCATCTTTCAATGTAGGACTGGTAGAAAGGGACAGGTGGGTCCTTGGACCTTGCTGACAAGCCATTTTAGTAGATCAGTGAACTCTAGGTTCAATGAACGTTCTTGTCATTCTCATACAAAACCAAATAAGGTGAATAAACAATTACGATATTCTGATGTTGAGTCTAGCATCTAAATATGTTGACATAGACAAGAGCAACCCATTACTTAGCACACATTAAAATATAATTTCTCTTTTTTGCCACAATATGAATCAAAAGCGATATTAAATGAAATAAGTTATGTATGAAAAGACAACTACCTCATAATACCTCTCATCGATTAAATCTTAAAATGTTAATGTCCTAAAAATTAGAAACAGAATGATAGTTACCAGAGGCTACAAAAATTAATAAATAAGACAGTAGGAATTTTCTATTACTCATCATTAAATAAATAAAAATATAAGCATCTAATATTCTATGGCATTGTAGTACAAATATAGAAAACAACAACATGCTATTGGTTTTAAACTATAATAAAGAAATTTAAATGTTTCTACCATAAGAAAGATAAATTAGTTAGAGCTGGGTATATGGTTCAGTGTGAAAGCATGATAACCCAAATTTGAATCCTCAACACTCGTAAAAAGCCAGGCATGAGTATGGACATGTCTATAACCTGTGTTGCAGAGGTGTCGAGGCAAGGCAGTTTTGGGGACTTATTGGTTGCCATCCTAGTTCAAGGTTCAGTAAGAGACTCTGTGTCAATGAAATAAAATTTAGAGTGATACACCAGCATACCTGACAATCTCAAGCTTCTAAACATGTTCAGTAGTGTATGTTTGTGCCACAGCCACACCCACCACATAAAAACCACATACATACACCACCCACAGCAGTTGCAAAGAAAATTACTAGTTGGAAAGCTTTATGTGTTGTTCCTGGTTTTAACAGCACAATGTATACATATACCATAACATCTTTTGTTCCTGGCAAGTTCAATAGCTTATCAGTTAAAAATTGTAAAATGATAATGTTACAGTAAAATTAGCTTCAAAATATTGAGTTTGGTAGAATTACATGTTTCTTCTTAAGTATCTACATATTTATGTATTTACAAAGGATTATTTTTGTAATGAGACATTTTTATTGCCTTAGTTAGAGGAGTCTCACTAATGAAACCACAGACTATAGGACAGTTCTTGATTAATTTTAGTTTATAATCATTTATGTTTAAGAGTCCTTCTGACACAAGTACATCAGACCTCAATCTGTGTCTCTGTCTCTCTGTGTTATATGTAAGTATTTCTCTATCCTGTTTTAATTCACTTCCACCCCATTGAAAAGAAAGAGAAAGAGCAAGATAGTAGGTATCATGGACTGTTTGGAATCTTCTTAAAATTAGAGGGAACAGGCTTTTTGCACAGAAAACAGATTATAACCCTTACTTTACCACACAAACAAAGTGGGATAGAAATTCTTAATTTAAGAGTATTGCTTTATTCAAGTTGTTTTGAGTTGATTGTTTGAATGAAAGCATATCAAATATTGTATGATAATTTTGTTGAAGAAATGTTCTTAATTAAATGTAATATATATTGTCATATTTATTTATATTGTAATTTCCCCAGGTAACTCTATAATTAGTAAATTAGAAAGGTAAGCTGCGAACCTTGCTGAGTATCTAGAAACCATTTATGTCTGTTCATTCACTGCTACTTGAGTTTCTATTAAAATCTAATTGGAACCAAAAGCTTTGATTGAATAGGAGAGGTGTAAAATTCCACTTAGCTATTATAAGACAATGCAACCAGGGAATCTTGCTTTTCTTTTATTTTCTATTGATAAATAATAAAATATAATTGATATATGTATAATGCAACCTCATGTGTTGCTATTTTAGGTGTTATGAAGTAATTACAGTGAATAAAACTCATAAATCATCTTCTTATATTTGTAGGAAGAATATTTTAAATTTTATATTTTATCCACTATATTCATTGAACGATTCAATAGATTTCAAAAACTATTCTTTCTCCCTATATAAAATTTGTATTCATTTACTACCTCTCTTTACTAATGTTTTATTATAATTCTATGAGTTTAATTTTCAAAGGTGATTACAAGTATAAAAGCATCTCTGTAAATTCACAGAGCACTGAACATTTGTGTGAATTTTTCTCCCTTTTCATAGGTTAAGAATTCTATGGGGCCAAGGAGATGGCTCAGTGAACAACAGCACATGCTACCATTACTGTTGATATGAATTTGATACTTGGGATTTACAGGGTTGAGGAAAAGAACAAACATGTTTTTGTGCATTTTGTTCTGATCCTCAGTGGCATACACACTCCATAAATTCTAAACACAAACACATATAATAAATAAATGAATATAAAAGATCTTCTGTAAATATATGAGCAGCAGGAAATTATGATAGATAGAAGGAAATAAAAAGCTATTTCAGACTAAATGGATGATTGAGAAATATCAAAGTGTAGGGAAAGTAGAGAAAGAGAAAAAAATTACTGAGCACTGCCAAAAGATAAAGAATATTTGAATTTTTTTGGCAACAGAAGTCATAACTACTAGGTTTTTGACTTTTTAATTAGATTGACCCAATACTTTTTCATTGTATTATTAATCATAACACAGGAAATTTTTATTACGTTAAACAGTAATTGTCTACTGAAAGTAAAAAGTACAAAAAGAAATCAAGTACTATTTCAGCAACCTTATTTGGATAATTATAATGATACATTTAGTAAATAACCAATAGACACTGTGTTATGTTGTGGGATATTTGTACATTGTGTCAAAAGGTATTGCAGTGATAGATGCAATAAAAAGCTGGACAGCCAATAGCTAGGATGAAGTTACAAGAGTCTTTCACTGATAGGATTCTGAGAAGTGTGGAGTTAGCAGTCAGAAAGAAAGGAAACAATAGGTGCAAGATGGAAGAGAGGTAAAGCCACCTGATAGAATATAGATTAGTATAAATGGGTTGATATAACTTACAAGAGCTAGTTAGGAACAGACTTAAGCTATAGGCCTAGATTTCATGATTACTCAGAAAACTCTGTGGCAACATTTAGGAGCAGGTTGTCAGGACAGAGAACAGACTCATTAGTGTTAGACTGAATATTCCCCCTCCCCAAAGATTTCCATGATCCAATCTCAAGAATTTGTGAATAAAATTAAATGGACCTTGTTAATATGATTAAGTAAATTATTTTTACATCAGGAGATTATGGATGATAACATAGTTCCCCATTACAATAAAAAAATATCCTCATTAACAGGTGGCAGGAAGATCAGGCCCAGAGAAAAAAGGTTTATATCAATACTCTTATGGTTAGGGTTTATATCAACTGTGCTAGAGTTTCTATTATTGTGACAAAACACCATGACCAAAGAACAAGTTTGGGAGGAAAGGGTTTATTTGACTTTCACTCTGCATTGCTGTTCATTACTGAAAGAAGTCATGATAGAAACTCAAACAGGGCAGGGTTCAGGAGGCAGGAGCTGATGCAGAGGGCATGGAGGTGAGATACTGCTCATGTCTTGCTCAGCCTTCCTTCTTATGGAACGCAGGACCACCTGATCAGAAATGGCACCACCAACAATGGTCTGGGCCATTCTTCATTGTTCACTAAATAAAAATATGCCTTAGAGCAGCTGGAAATCATTGAGACATTTTCTCAACTTAGGCTTATGTCTCTAACTTGTGTGAAGTTGATACACAAAACTAGCCAGTACATCAACCAAAGCAGAGATTGGGGTAATGAGGTTTGAAGATGACATGAGTCAAAAGATGTAGGCAGTTTCTAGACAATGAAAACCATGAAGGAAAGAACTGCTTTCTGGAGCTTTCAGAAAAGAACTTAACCTAGAAATACCTAATTTTAACTCTGTGAGTCCCATTTAAAACCATTGATCCATAGATCAACATGGAAACACATTTATGTTATTTTAAATTGCTTCTTATTAGGGTCAGAGCCTGAAACTCAACAATTCTAAGAAGCAAGGTGCTGGCAATTTTTCCTCGATAGGCCAACAATGAAACAAACAAGTATTAATAGCAAAAAAGGAGATTTACTCAAAGTGGCTCATGGAAATGAAAAACAAAGAAGTCCAGGGATTTCCCCTCCTTAGGCATTCCTTTTAAGTGGTAGCAATTTAGTATGTGTTTAGGTAGAGATACTGAAGTCTGAATAATCAAGCAATTTTGTGGTCCCAATCATCAACATTGTCTTAGCTCCATTCTCTCTTGCATGGTCCTCTGACAAGGCTAAACACTTTTCTAGAACATATCCTTTATCTCTGGCTGGTCCTAAGGTCTCAATCATATATACCTACAGGAAGTGTAGGGTAGAAGTCCCTGAAACAAAAAATACTTTTCTTGACTTAAAACCAGAAATTTCATGGTCTCATACTAGTTCTTTGCTGTAGGTCAGGAATATCAAAATGTCTAAAACAAAATGACTTTGCTTCTGCCCTGGTGGGAGTCCAGGGATGCCAGAAGAACTGTTTGGATTTATGGAATTGTGTCTCATCAAATCTTTCTTTCCCTAAATGAGCATGTCATCCTAGAAACTAGACCTGTAAACATGTCAGAATATGACATGACCTTGATTGAATAGTTTACCCTTCCTCCATACTCCCATTCAGTAAAGCTTTATTAACATCAAGGCAGTGACCCTCAATATTTTGCAATTTCTCAGAAACTATTTCTGGAGTACTTGAACTCTATTTTCTGTTTTTCTTATGTTTCAACAAACAAATAATCTGTAATTAAGTCTATAATTAAATCTCAAATTGATCTTTGGCCATCCTCAATTTTAATTTTTAAGCACACACACATACACACACACACACACACACACACACACACACACACAAATGCACATGGAGGTCCCTAGCTCAGTATACATGTTATATAACTGTAACATCCAGCACCCTAACTTCTTAGCTAAAGCCTACCAAAGGCAGACATAAACAAACTAAAATGAAAATAAAACAAATGAACAAACATGTCAAATTCAGACACTTTACTTTTCCTATATCATAAAATAAAAATATCATTGTGTACTTTCAGCTATTATTACAGCAATTAAATGTCAATAAAAGGTCAGGAGAGATTGCGCAGGAGTTAAAACCACTTCCTCTTCTCACAGAGGACCAAAGTTGGTTCACAAAACTCATGTCAGTTGGCTCACATCCTCCTATAACTTCAGCTCTAGGGAATCTGGTTCCCTTGTCCACTGTCCTTAGGCACATCCACACATGTGGCATACTTACATAGACATGCTCCACATGAAGACTATTTAAAGAACATAAATTGAATTAGATGGATAAAAATAAATAAATAATTTTATTTAACTGTGATAACTTAATTATTTTATATGGGTTTATTAAAAAGGAGTTTATGGCAAACATATCTATGATAACTCAAATTATTGTATATGGGTTTATTAAAAAAGAGTTTATGAAACTTAATTTTAACAAGGCAAATTATCATTATCTGGAAATTTATATACATTTTAGCTTCCAAAAACTGTAAGATAATTTGTTAAGACAGAGTGATGTGTTAAATCATCTCTCTGTTAAATAAATAAACAGTTAAATAAAATTATAAGAATCTAAGAGGGTAAGGATGTAGGGGTGGATCCTGGAGAAGTTTGTAGGGTAAATATAAATAGAATATATTGTATGAAAATAAATTAATGACAATATAATTGAGAAGAAAAAATCATTCTTAAAACTAGCCAAGTCAGCAAATCATAATTTGCAATGTATAACTTGTAATAAGTTTAAGACTAAAGCAAAATTTCCCACATCACTCTGCCTCTGTTATACAAAGAATGCAATGAAAAAAACACAAGTGTGAACATTATAGCACAGTATCTGCTTAAGTGCTAAAAAATTAATATGTCTAGATTAGAGGAAGCATTGCTATAACAATCTTTTTAAAGGCAGAGAGGTGGATGTGATAGGATAAGAAATTTTTCAGCTTCAGGTTGTGGATTTTCTACAGGTTATTATTTGACAAACACTTAAACAGATTATTATTTGACAAATTCTTAAACCAGAATGAGGATATGGTTTGACAATATCTGAGGTCCACAGAAGATTGATTTAATCCAGTGGGGGAAAATGTATTACTGTGACAAATGTAGATTATGTAGGGATTTTCGATGAGACTTCATAGAATTAGGTATTCAAGTAATAAAAAAGTGATTTCTCTTAGTTTCAGAGGGAGAAATGCAATTTATGAAACTGAAACCAAGACCAAAACAACTGGACTATGAATTTAGGAGGGGGGTATAAAGCAGTGCCATTACAAAGAATGAGGAAATTAAATGAGCTTCTTTCCTGTTGAGACCTACAGATTCATTGTTCTATTTACAAAGGATAACAAAATTAATGAGATTATTTGAGCCATGGGACACAAAGGAACTAAGAGAGTAGAAAATTAGAAATAGAAAGGGAGATCTGAGGATGGTAGTGTGGAGAATGCTGCTGAGAAAATAGACTCAATCACGTTTTCCCAGTTCATTAATTTATATTTGTTTAACACAAATATGACGTTTTTTCATGTTGTACATATATAATTTGATGCAATTTTATTATGCTAATTTACAAAATAATGAAGTATCTTTCCAAAACATAGGGAAAAGATTGTTCTTAATGTTACAGTGTTGCAGAAGGTAGTGTCCGTAAATCTCTCAGGCTACAGATCTGACCACTCAGATGCTAAACTGACTTTACCTTATTCAGTATTTAAAATTAGAATGATATCAACCAAAATAGACTGCTTTGCTCACAATTATTTAAAACTTTAAATAACTTTGACTATTTATGTTTTGTCATACATTGCTCACTCAACTATGCAGCATGCAAAAGTTTGAAGTTACTTTCCATTGCAAAATAAGCTCATCCTTTGACCTGTATAATTGACTCTTGTGTTACTCAGCAGGATTTCCATATTGTTAGCATATGGATCTTTTAATCAAGATCTCCACCATGCTGGAATACAACTTGTGAAAGAGATGTTCGTTTCCTCGGGTAATAAATGATGAAACAGTCACAGTGGGAGTGTTATTTTGCTTAGAATTTTTGTTCACAGCACTGGCCTTATTCTATTCATTAATTAGCAGCGTTTAACATTCTACAAACATCTGTGGCAATACTAGCTGTTCTTGAAGTTGCTCTATTGGGACATATAAAATCATTCTCTACATTGAAATGGGTCATAATAACTCTTTCAAGGCACTAAAAAATGAGTTGTTATATAAATAAATAAACACTAATGAATAAAACCTTTATAAGATTGAAACATTTAGTTATCATTATTAGTAACATATTTTTGAAACAACTCAAGTAGCATCTTGAAAGCTATCTTCTGTACACTGATTTGAAAATATGATAATGATAAACATGTCTTAAAGAATTCGATAGTTCCATGACATCATTTTCATAGCTAGTTGAAAATTTCTGTCTTCTTAATGTGATCATAACTTGAAATGAAAAGTAAAATGTCACCTGCACCCACATAATCATCATATCATCTTCTTTCTAAAAAAGTTGGTTGAACTCTTACTTTAAACAGTAAGTTTTGAACTATGTTTGTCAAAAATCATTGCTTGATGTGTGTATATGAGTGTACAAAATGGATGAGATAATATGGTTACTAGACCAGCCTCTGAAAGCCCTTTGGGACTTGTTTGGTTGATTATCCAAAACCAGACCATCTACAAGGAAAAGAAATGATGGTGTATTTAGATTTTTCATGTATAGGGAAGTCAATTCACACAAATACAATAGGAAAGAAATAAATTTACTGCTATTGTTTGCTTCTTTTCTTACCCATTAACAACCACTGATAGTTACAGAGATCAAAAGTACTTATGTAAACACTTGAAATCAATGACATAAGATTCTAAAAATGTATTTGGCCTATTGTTACAGTGAGTTTAGATTACTTAGTTCAATTCCATTTTTTTCTGGACATGTTTTAAACAGAATATCAGGAAGTAATGGCATGGGGAACAACATTGCTCATATCATGGTGGCCAGGAGATAGAAAAACTGACATTTTCTACAGCATTCCCAGTGACCCACTGGATTCCACCTCCCAATAATGAATTTATATTGTGAATTCTTGAGGTGATAATCAAGTAATTAGGACAGAAACATCGAGATTCAACTACTTTCCCAAATATAGCAATGCAATACCTACATAACTAAAATATTTTCTATTTATATATTTTCTTAGCATTATAAAATATTATTTAGTTACTTTACATTTGGTAATGCAAAAGCAAATATAAGACAGTACAAATACTTTGTTATTAATATTCATGAGACCATATAAATAAATTAGATTAAGTATTAACCACATGTTTTAGAGGAATTGAAATTTATCCAGTTTTTCAACAGTTTTAATCGTTTATTTTTTAATTGAAATAAGTTTTTCACTTATTTTATTTAAAAACGATTTTTTAATAATATGATGAACTCGTACTACACCCTTGAATGAAATACATATAACTTTCTATACCTTAATAATTTTTCATTTGTTAAAAAATGTTGTGCTGTAATAGAAACAAATATATATATTTGCTTTTCTTGTTCTCAGGATTATATAGAACGTACAGTAAAGCCCTAAAATTGTATTAGTGCTTCACAAATATTATTTACTGACCTAAGTACATTTGAGTAAGAAATATTGTGTACACAAATTTAACATTACAAATTAATTGTTACTGTGTTAAATAGTTCATTGCTCAATTCATTGCATGGATTAAAAATTTGTTATTCCCTTTGATAATGTTTTTTCTGAATATTCAAAAACTATTATGGGTAAAAGAACACTGAAAAAGTTAAGAATGAAGAATAGGATAGAAAGAGATTTACCTTAAAAAATCAATTCTCGAAATGCTGTCATTTGCTCATTTAGTAAAAACAAAAAATGAGTCCATCCTTTTAAAATCCAAATGGTAGCCATTGGTTAAATATAAGTTACCTTTTTTGATGAAGGATTAAACTACTTATTTTGTGGTGGAAAGAGTTGCTTTTCCAAATATTACATGACTTTTGTTACATAACATAACTTGTAAATTTGTAATCTAACTACTTGTAAAAAGATCATTTGTAGTCAAACATTGATATAAAGTTTTCCAATCATATTTACTACATTACCTAGTAGATATACTTTCAGAATATCTCATGTTCTATAAGATAAACTCTACTGGGCTTTATTTTTGGTCCAGTACCCAGCTCCCAGAGCCTGACATTGAGACTTATTATTTATAAATGCTTGGTCTCTTTTAGGCTTATTTCTAGTAAACTCTTATAATTTAAATTAACCTGTTTCTCCTTATTTACCTTTTGGCTCAGGGCTTCTTATCTTATTTCTGTATGTCTTAAGATCAGTGCTTCTAATATCTGATGGCTTGTGATTGCTTGGTGTGCCATGAGCATCTCCCTCATTCTTTCTTCTCCCTTCTCTGGTTCCTTTTGTCTCCGGCCTAGATTTCTCCTTATATTTATTCTTTTTGCCTGCTAGCCTCCCCACTCCCTCTTTTGCCTAGCTATTGGCTATTCATCTTTAATTAGACCAACCAGGTGCCTTAGGCAAGCAAGCTGATATAGATGTAATACATCTTTACTCAATTAAACAAATGAAGCATGTTCATAAATAACATACTTTTACACATTTGAAGTAATATTTCACAGCATAAAAAATTAACACATCATTGCCTTTTAAAAATAATATTCCACAACAAAGTTTCTCACATTTAAATCTACAGTCATAGGCTCCTTTTAGTGGTAGAAAGACCATACAGTTTTATCTACGAAAATGATAATGGTATCCTACCTCATCAATTATTTCTGTACATCTGGACTCAACTTTAATTACATGATATGCTATCACAAGTGATGTATATTGGCATTGTGTATGTATATGTAAAATGATATATTTTATTATGATTTTAAATAAGACCAAAAATAATGGCAATATTTATAATAGTGACCATGAAAGTAAACTATAATTGAAAAATAATGAATACTTTGATGAGGAAAGGTATATTAAATAGAAAATATGAACTCCTATGTTTTTTCTTATAGTTAAAAGAACTCCATAAAGTTTAAAAATGAGAAATAAATGTTTAATATGAATTGAAATTTAACTATTAGAAGAAATGTAAATAACACTACAGCTATTAAGAATTGTAACAGATATGAAAAAGATATGGGAATAATTTATTAACATAAGTACTTTCTTTTATAGCAAACAGTTAACAGATTGTATCAAGGAGTAATTATTCATATACATTTAGAGTAGAAAGGCAAAAAATAAAATATATTAAATCCAGAATAGATGAAAATGGCTTCATTAGTAAATTAGACCTCACTCCCTCTCTCTCTCTTTCTCTCTCTCTCTGCCTCTCTCTCCTCTTCCACCTTCTACCCTTCCCCTATTTTCCTTTCCCCTCTATAAAAAAGAGAAAATGCCTCCATTAGTAAATTAATAGAGATATGTATTCATTTTTCATTAATACGTAATCTGTGTTGTATCATTTTCAATCAAGCATTTATTACACTAACAGAAATAATAATAAGTTTAAAGTGGGTATAATTATAACTTTTATTTAAATAAAACTGCTGTGGTCTGTGATGTGGCTCAGTTTGTATATCAATTACCTAGAATGCATGACATGCCACTTTGTGTACAATCTATAGCATCAGTACCATATATGACCACCTTCTGTGGTATACAACTATAACTTTAAGATTCTGGAAAATGGAGCAGGAGGATTAGAAGTTCAAGATAATCACCATCTCCATAGCAATATTGAGGACAACCTTGGTTACAGGATTTGAAAAATTGTGCCATAGCTAGGACTCAGTCATCTGAGGCTCAGGTTGAAAATATTTTGTTCCATTGCTTTAAGTACCAGTATGAGCCTCAAGATATGCCAAATATGGTACACTCAATGAACATTGTTTTAAGCCACCACAGCCGCTAAATCAGTACTTCATTTGCTATGGTGTTCATAGGGCAATTTGTATTACATTATATAATTACAGCAAAGACCTAGTTAATACTCAACATTTATTTCATTCTTTTAGTTCATCAATTATTTGCCTTTTGTGATATAAAACATTTAATCAGTTAGCTCACATTTTTAAAGATTTATTTTTTATCTGTGTCTATGTGTGGATATGACTACTTGAGTGCAGATGCCTGTATGAGACAGAAGAAGGTATCATATAGATCTCTTGGGACTAGAGTAACATAGTTTTTCATGAACTCATGGCATGGACAGCTTTTGTCTTCTGTCCTCCTATCCTTTGGCCACTGTTGCATGCCATCCTAAAACAAGCCATCATGGTCTCTTTTGTTGTATCCTCTTCCTGAGACTGACTACCAAGTCAAAAGCTCCCATCAGACTACCCTAATTAATATGCCCAAACAAAACAAAGCATTTCATTCTAACATGGGATTTCTAGAATCAGTACTTTTTCACTCCAGGACAAATATCTTTTCACTTTCTCCCTTGCTTCTTTCCCTTCTCATTCATCCTCTGTATCCCTCCTTTGTCTCTCTTTTGTTAAATTTTATTTTATTTAATAAACATTTTTTTGCATTTATGTTACAGACTGACCACTTTCCCTTCCTCCTCTCCTCCTGTTGCCTCCCCTTTCCCATCTACCTTCATCCCCATTTGGTTTTTATTGTCGATTTTTATTGAGCTCTACATTTTTCTCTGCTCCTCTCCCTGCCTCTCCCCTCCCCTCTTCAACCTTCTCCCAAGTTCCCCATGCTCCCAATTTAGTCAGGTGATCTTGTCTTTTTCTACTTCTATGTAGATTAGATCTATGTAAGTTTCTCTTAGTATTTTCATTGTTATCTAAATTCTCTGGGATTGTGGTTTGTAGGCTGGGTTTTTTTTCTTTATATTTAAAATCTATCTATGAGTGAGTACATGTGATAATTATCTTTCTGGGTCTGGGTTACCTCACTCAAAATAATGTTTTCTAGCTCCATCCATTTTCCTGCAAAATTCAAGATGCCATGCCGTTATTCTGCTGTGTGATACTCCATTGTGTAAATGTACCTCATCCCCATTTAATCCTCATCCATCTACATTCAGAAAGGGCCAGACCTCCCATGGGCTTGAACAAAGCATGTCACATCATGCTGAGTTAAGATCAACTTTCTCCCCACGCATAAAGTCTGGGTGAGGTTATACAGCATGCTGAACAAGTTCCCTAAAGCCAGATAAACACAAGTGGCAGAACCTGGTCTCACTATTAGAAATCTTATAAACAGACCAAGTCACACACATACAGAGGACCTTGGTTAGACTTGTGCAGGCTCCCTAATTGTTGGTCCAGAGTTCATATGATCCCATGAGATTAGGTCAGATGTCTCTATGGGTACCTAGTCATGACCTTGACCTTCTGGCTTGTACAACTCCTTACCTCCTCCCTTTCTTTAGTGATGTGGGATTCCCTTCTCAATGCTGTGATTACCATTGATTAACAAAGAAACTGCTCTGGACCTATAGCAGGGCAGAACAGAGTTAGACAGGGGAAACTAAACTGAATGCTGGGAGAAAGAAGGCAGAGTTAGGATAAGTCATGTAGCCCCACTGTAGACAGATGTCAGATGCCAGATGAAAATTTACCTGGTAAGCCACAGCCACGTGGTGATACATAGATTAATAAAACTGGCTTAACCAAAGATATAAAAACTAGGAAGCAATACGCTTAAGTGATTGGCCAAGCAGTGATTTAAATAATATATTTTCTGTGTGATTATTTCAGTACTGGGAAACTGGCAATGAACAAGCTTCCAACTATAGATTGGTGCCAACATGGCCAAATAAATCCACTTACAACTTGAGAAAGTTTGGGGAGGAATTTTAGACACACAAAAAATCAGATTTTAACACAGCTTCTTGCTCTGTTTACCGGTTGTGTGCCACAGGTCCTTTAGGAGAGGTCTTCCTGATTCAGTGGTAGTAGCAAAACAAGCAAACAAACAAACAAAATAAATAACAACACCAACAAAACTTGCAAAGTTTAAAAATGTGGCTTCCTGGGCCATGTTGCCAGCATGAACTCTACCGAGCATTTGATTGGGCTTTTGTGAGCAGCATGTTACAATCTGTTTAATGGCAGTGTGCACAGCCTGCAGAGGTAATAAACATGCCTCTGCCATGTTGGATTGTACAGGGACAAAAGGCAGAGCAGCCTTAATTCTAGTAAAGCTGTTTAGCGTTTTAATTAGCACTACTAGACTGAAAAGGATTTTAGATACACAATAAAGACAGATTCAGATAAAAAAAAAGAACTCTAAATGAGTCACATTGTGTTTTAAAAAATGTACATAGGCTTGGAAGAGAGAAGAAAAAGAGTGAAATTGCAGAAAAATTACTAGGAATGAAGAAAAATAAGCCATGTAAAGATGGAAAATACACAGAGCCTGGATTATTTATATTGTGATTTCTTTGAAATTTTTGACGGTGAAGAAGCTAAGTACAGAGAGACATTTCATTGTATAAGTTGTTAAGCTAAATCAACATACATCTTTTAAAGGTATCATGACTTTAGAATTTGGGTTCAAAGATTTGTTTCTTGGGAAAAGAGGTTTTTATTTTATTTCCACAGAGGATGAGAACCTGTAGAATTCTTCCAGACTAATATGATTTGATGGACCAAGACCCCCTGTAAAGTCACTGTGAGCACCCCCTAAAAAATTTACTTCACCCAACAAAAAACAAGAAGCCATTTGGAGAGAACAATGCCCAAATTCCCAAATATTGTTTATAATTATTTGATTACATTTATAGGGGATATGCTATAGAGATGAACACTTTCCATTGGTATGGATCTTGGCCTACTGATAAAAAAATTAGGTCAATTTTGTTACACACACACACACATGCACACACATGCACATACACACACACACACACACATATCTTCTCTTGATTAAGATATTGTGTTTGTGCAGCTCATTTAAAATATATAATTAAGAAATATAGGTTAATAGAGATTCATCTATTATAGTCAAACTTGTTGTCATGTTTTTAGATATATAGAGATATATTTCAGGTAGATAATCTTCAATCCTTTCAAAGATTAACTGATTATGGCATTTAAAGTGTTTTAAGAATTTAGGACTTTCCTGACAACAAGACACATCTGCTCCTGGCTGCACCAATCTATTTCAAAAGTATGATGAGCATCGAAGAGGCTCCTGAAGGAGTTGGTTAGCCATTTGGGCAAGAAACTGCTCTTGCCTGAATTTTTTAACTCAAAATGCAGAACCTACAGAAAAATGACTAATGAAGTAGCCTAAAGAAGGTGAGACAGTCCTTTGTGGTTCCTGCTTCATGAAAGATTCTGCAGGACATTCTGTAGGACACAGAAGAAAGCAACTGATGGACTTTGCCATTACAGGGCAAAAGAGATCTTCAAATTTCCTGCTTCATGGAAAAATCTGCTGGATACTCTGGCCTTGTGGGCTTAAGATTGGATATCACAATACAAAAGAACTTTGGGTGTGTGTCCAGGCAGTGAGATGTCTCTGTCAATTCTAGAGTTTTGGAAGCTGCTTACAATGCACTTCCCATTTACTTAGGTAATATTATATCCTCATATCCTCTGGAGTTTCTGATGGAGTTGAAGAATAGATAGTTTTAGTTTTCCTTAATTATAGTAAAAGATAAGGTAGATATAAATATTGTAACTGTGATTCTTGTTTGATACCTGTTTTGTTATATGTAATTTTACTAAGTTAAAATTAAAATCTTCCATTTTATTTAGACAGAAAAGGGCAGGTGATGTGGGTTTTCACTCTGTATGCAGTGAATACCAGTGATTAATAAGGAAATGGCTTTGGGCCTATAGCAGGGCAGAACAGAGTTAGGCAGGGAAAACTAAACTGAATGCTGGGAGAAAGAAAGCAGAGTCAGGATAAGCCACATAATCCCACTAAGAAACAGCCATGTGGTGCTACATAGATTAATATAAAATGGTTAACTAAAGACATAGAGATTAGCTAGCAATATGCTTAAGTGATTGGCCAAGCATTTATTTAAATAATATAATCTCTATATGATTATTTCAGTTCTGGGCAGCCAGGAACGAATGAGCTGCTCTCCAACTACACTTTAGGAAGACTCCCAAAGTGTAGCTCATTGCTTGACTATGGATCTCTGCATCTGTTTCTATCAGTTACTAGATAATGGCTCTCTGATGACAATTAGGGTAGTCACCAATCTGATTACTGTATATGGTTAGTTCAGATACCCTTTCCACTATTACTAGGATTCTTATCAGTGGTCATCCGTGTGGATTCCTTAGAGCTTCCCTGTCACCATTTCTCTCTCTATCCCAAAAAAGGCTTCTCCAACAAGGTATCTCATTCATTGTTCCTGCCCTCCATGTGGCCTCCAACCAACTTCCTGTGACCAGCCAACCCTAAATACTCCCTCAAATTTCTACTACTATTCTCCAATACTGACAGTTTACCCAGGCATTCTCCTCTGTATTCCCTTCCCAGGGAAATCCACAGATCTCTCTTTGGGCCATCTTTGTTATTGAGACCCTCTGAGGATATGTACTTTCGTTATCCTGTACTTTACTCCTAAAATCCCCTTATGAGTGAGTATATACCATACTTGTCTTTTTGGGGCTGGGTTACCTCAGGCAGCCTAATATTTTTTCCAGTTTATGCAATTTGCCTACAAATTTTATGAGTACATTTTTTTTTAAAAAACTGAGTATTACCCCATTGTTTAAATGCACCACATTTTCCTTACCCATTCTTCAGTTGAAGGGAACATGGGTTATTTCTTGGTTCTTTCTATTATGGATAATGCTGGTATGAGCATAGTTGAGCAAATATCCTTATAGTTTGAGTTAATATTCTGTGGGTATATGCACAGATTTGGTATAACTGGGTCTTGAGTTAGATTGATTCTCAAAAATTTGTAAATGTAATCTGCCATATTATAGCTGAAAGTCTTCTCTCTGTACTTTCTTGTCCTGCTAGATCAGTTTTTCTCCTGTTGCCAATCCCTGCTGATCCTTATGAAATACTCATGCAGTGGCATAATATGAATTATAATTATTTGGATAATGGCTCAGACGATTTACTGGCTAGTTCTACATATAAAATATTACATTTCTAATAATCTGTGTATCACCATATACCCAGGCTTACCAGTAATGCTCTGGTATTTTCTTTTCCATTGGCTGATAACATCTGCCCAGCTCTGCCTTCTTTCTACCTGTGTATCTTCTTGGATTTCTCACCTACCTATATTTTGCTTTACCACAGGCAAAAGCAGTTTCTTTATTAACCAATGGTAATAAAAATATATTCACAATATACAGAGGAGCATCGGACGACACCATATAAAATAATCTGAAAGAAAAAAGCCACATTCTAATGCAGCTGAAGCACAAGAATAATATCTCATAAATAACTTTATGAGAGACTGCCCCTAGTGAGGTAAGTGTCTGTGTCTGCACTTAGAAGGTTTAGCTCTCTAGGCCCTTGTCCTAGGATGAGCACTCTATTTCCCACTACCACTCTCCAATCCTCCACACATCAGCAACCATCCCCTACTGCATCTGTAATCACCTGAGCCTTTGCCCATCCTGCTGCCCCAGGAGAGGTAAGTATCTAGGTCACCACTTAGAGTGCACAATGATCTAGACCCTTGTACAGATAGTAATAGAGTAAAAAATAGTAAGCCACATAATAATGGACTATACAAAGAGAGTCTTGATTATGTATATTGTTATGTTTTCTTTGACAATTTGACTGTGAATGAGCTAAGTACAGAGAGATATTTCATTGTATGGGCTGCTAAGCTAAACCAGCATAGATATTTTAAAATTATATTGACTTCAGAATTTGAGTATAAGAGTATGCTGCTTTGGAAAAGAGGTTCTGCTTTTGTTTGCACAGAAGATGAGAACCTGTGGATTAATTCCAGATTAATATGGTTTGATGGACCAAGGCACCATGAAAGGTTGCTGTGAACATCACCAAAAATTACTTTGCCCAATAAAAATCAGGAAAGAATTTAGAAAAAAAAACTATCTCCATATTCCCAAATATTGTTTATAAATATTACAATTAAAGGGGTATGTTATAGAGATTTTCATTGGTATGTATCATGGTTTATTGATACAAATTTAAGGTCAATTTTGTTATATGTATATTTCTGCTCTTGATTAGGTATTGTTTTGTGCAGCTCATTTAAAAATGTAATGTATAATTAAGAGATATAAGTAAATAGAGAGTCATCTTTAATAGTCAAGTTTGTAGTCATGTTAGTTTTTCCAGATGTACAGAGATGTATTTCAGATGGATATGCATTCTTTAAACCCTTTAAAGACCACAAAATATGTCATTTAAAGTGTTTTAAAAATTTGGGACTTTTCCTGACAATGAGACACATTTGCTCCTGGCTGCACCAATCTATCTCAAAAGTATGATGGGCATCGAAGAGGCTCCTTAAGGAGTTGGTTAGCCATTTGGGCAGGAAACTGCTCTTTCCTGAATATTTTAACTGGAAATGCAAAACCCACAGAAAAATGATTGATGAAGTTGCCTAAAGAAGGTGAGACAGTCCTTTGCAGTTCCTGCTTCAAGAAAGTGTCTGCAGGACATTCGGTAGGACACAGAAGAAAGCAACTGATGGATTTTGCCATTACAAGGCAGAAGAGATCTTCAAATTTCCTGCTTTATAGAAAAGTTTGCTGGGTACTATAGGCTTTTGGGCTAAAGACTGGATGTCCCAACAGTACAAAAGAACTTTGGGTGAGTGTCCAGGCAGTGAGACGTCTCTGTCAATTCTAGAGTTTTGGAAGCTGCACTTCCTGGTAACTTTGGCAATATTTATATTTCTGGAGTCTTTGATGGAGTTGAAGAATTTATACTTACAGTTTTCCTTAGTTATGATAAAATATAAAATAGATACAAATATTGTAACTGTAATTATTGTTTGATACTATTTTGATATATGTAATTTTGCCATGTTAAAGTTCAAACCTTGTCTTTTTATTTAAACAGAGAAGGAGAGGTTATGTGGGATTCCCATCTGTTTGCTGTGAATACCATTGGTTAATAAAGAAACTGGTTTTGCCTGATAGGCTAGATAGGTGGTGAAAACTAAACTGAATGCTGGGAGAAAGGAAACAGAGTCAGAGATAAGCCATGTAGCCCGGCCATAGACAGATGGCAGAATTTTACAAGGTAAGCCATGGCCACATGGTGGTGATGCATACATTACTAGAAATTGGTTAAATTAAGATATAAAAGTTAGCCAATAAGAAGCTAGAGCTAATGGGCCAAGAAGTGATTTAAGTAATATAGTTTCTATGTGATTATTTCAGGGTTGATTAGCTGGAAACATACAAGTAGCCTCCTTCAATATTGGAGGCCCCAAGTAGCCTTCACACACCTGCTACCATCCAACACCTCATCTGTAGCCACCTTAGCTTTGGCTCAGACTGCCCCTAAAATGATTGCCCCTGGAAAGGAACCCCAGAGCCTTATCAAGATCCACTAGCAGCAAAGACTTGCCTGTGCCCAGAGGAGAGCAACCACCTAAGTCACAGGACCCACTGTCACCAATTCGAGGAAAAGAGACCCCATGAAGCATAAATTCCACCTGTACCCACTGAAGGAAAAGATGAGCATACGGCAGTGCAAGAACACATTAAACAACATAAAGACCAATATGGCATCACCAGCACCTAATGATCCTAAAACAGGAAGACCTGAGCATCCTAACACATAAGAAGCTGAAGAAAATGAATTTCAATATAGTTTTATGAAGATGATAGTGACCATTAAAGAAGAAATAAAAAATTTTCTTAAAGAAATGAAGGAAAAGACAAATGAAAATTTGGAAGAAGCTACTGAATCTCTTTAAAAACCCAAGAAAAAATAATCAAACAGTATAAGCCAGAAGCTCAAACAGCTCAAGTCTTGAAAACTGAAGTAGAGACAATAAAGAAAACACAAAGAGACAGAATTCTGGTAATGGAAAATCTGTATAAATAAACAAGAACTACAGATGTAAACATAATTAACAAATTAAAAGAGATGGAATAGAGAATTTCAGGAGTTTAAGATACAATAGAAGAATTAGATTCATCAGGCAAGATATATGTTAAATCCAATAAATCTTTAATGCAAATCATTCAAGAAATCTGGGACACCTTGAAAAGACCAAATCTAAGAATAATAGTTATAGAAGAAGTCCAGCACAAAGGCACAGATAATATATACCACAAAATCATAGAAGACCACTTTCCCAATTAAAGAAGGATATACCTATGAAGAAGCTTACAGAACATCCAATAGACTGAACCAGAAAATAAAGTTCCCTTTCCATATAGTAATCAAAATACTTGAAGCACAAGTAATAAAAACTCAGGGTCAGAAATTATGGTTCAACTTAAGAATCTGAACAGCAAAACAATCAGGCACTAGCTCTTACCTTGACCTCAGTCTGCCCCTGCCTACCCCCATCTTATATTCCTTTCAAGGACTAGAATTAAAAGCCTGCACCAGTGGGATTAAGGACAGGCACCACCCAATTTCTATGGCAACTAGTGTGGCTTCTGGGATTAAAAGTGCATGTCATTGTGGTTACTGGGATTAAAGGTGTGTGTTACCATAACCTTGTCTGCAATGCTGACCTGTGGGACAGATTTACTCTCAGAACTTCAGGAAGTCTTTATTTATTAAAATACAATTGAAATGCCACTGCATTTCCCCATTTTGTCTAAAATAGCAGCCTATAACTAATATGAGAAAACTATATACAGCAGATACAATTGATGTGGGATTTCCCTCTGTGTTCTGTGATTACCATTAATGAATAAAGAAACTGCTTTGGAGCTATAGCAAAGCAGAACTTAGGTAGGCAGGGAAAGCTAGGTTAAATGCTGGGAGAGATAAGGGCAGAGTCAGAGAGATGCCATGGTGCTGCCAGAGATAGACCCTGAGAACTTTACCTGGTAAGCCACGACCATGTGGTGATATACAGATTAATAGAAATGGGTTAAATTGATGTAAGAGCTAGCCAATAAAAGCTAGACCTAGGGATAAGCAGTGATTTAAATAATATGGTTTCTGTGTGATTATTTTGGTTGTACACTAGCTGGATGGGTGGAATGAAGCATTTCCTCCTCCTACATACAATGACTATATATAATATATACAGGCAATAAATACACCAACAATGTCTAGTCCATTTGCATTTTACAAATTCAAAGGAAAGATTTCATATCCTATCTTAGTGGGTCCAAAGTCTTATACCAAATTTGCTTTCTATCATAACTAGCTTTCTGTGTCTGGTAAACTATAACTATATCTATCTAATCTTCAATCCCATCAGAGTCTCAAGAAGGAAACAATATTAACTGAGTAAGCAGGAAGTGAAAGCAAGTGACTTCCAAAATATTTGAGTAATGACAGAAACAGCTGGCTGCCTGGACAGTCACCCATAGTTCCTCTGCAACATTGGAGCATCCATCTTCAGACTATGGGTACAGTATATTTGAAAGACACTTCTGAGAAGCAGGATACTTTGTGCCTTGCTTATCTAGTTAGAACAGCATGCCAGTTGTTGAGGCAGGGGCATTTTTTTCTCAGTGGCTTACTTTTGCCACAAAAGAGTAAACTACATGTAGAGTTTCTTCAATGCCCATTTTCTTCTTTGAAGTAGATTGGTGCTGCCAGGAGCAGATATGTCTCATTGTCATAATAAAGAGGAACCCAGTTTATTTAAACATCTTAATGCCATATTTTATAGATCTCTGAAGTATTTGAAGATGACCTATTAGTCTAAATTATTTCTTTGTTTGACCTTGAAATCATACCTAATGTGACTGCAAGTTTGCTTATACTAGATTATTAACTACTGACCTATATTAAATTAGTATCCTAAATATTTGATAATAATAATTTTCAAAGACTAGAAAATTGCATTACGTTGTTAAATGAGCTGTACAGGTACAATACCTAGAACAAGATTCTAAATACGTGTACAAAATGTTTTAACAAGATTAATCTAAAATTTGTATCAATATATAAAATTTGTATACAATATACAAAAGTAAAAGCAATGTAAAATATTTAAAACTAATAGGTGCTTTTTAAAAAGTAGATTCAATAATCTACCTTTCTATCTTATCATTTTTATAACCCCTTATTTCTGTTTCTGAGTCCCAAGTATCAGAATTAAAGGTGTGTGCTACAACCACCTGGCCTTTTATTGTTCAAAACATGAACCTTGAATGTAATTGCTTTGGTAGATTGTTTCCTGACAAATATACATAACAAATTGTAATCAACATAATAAACAAAAACAAACATCTATGATTTATTTTTTTTTGAGAATGTGGGCATAGTTTTCTAAAATACTTCCTGCTGATTGGAGATGCTGATAATGTTATTGAGACACAAAGAAAATTTAGAATTATGGTTAAATTCTTACTGGAGGATTCTGTGAGGCTGGATCATTACACCTAGTAGTCTTGAAGCTGTTCTGAATGTAGATCTCAGAAGAAACTCTAACAAATGTACTCTGGAACACTGGATCATCTGGGTCATCTATTCCCTCTGGAGCTTTTACAGGAAATCTTCCTTGCTCAAATCTTATTTTATTTAATGAAGAATGAATCCACAGACTCTTACTTCCTGTGGGAAGAAAAGAAAAACCTCTTTTTCAAAGTAACCTATCTTTTGACTTAAATTTTAAAGTCAAGTAATTTTGATCAAACCTTATTTTTCTTAATCCAGAATGAATCCACAGCCTCTCACTTTCTGTGGAATCAAAAGCAAAACCTCTTTTCCAAAGTAACATATCTTTTGATTTAAATTTTGAACACAAGGCTTTTTCAAAATATATAAATTGGATTAATCCAGCAACATTAATAATTAAATGTCTTTTAGCAGCTGTTACTCCTTTCTCAGCAGTCATGCAATTCAAATAACACATAGAATCCAGATTCTCTGTGCATTTTCCATAATTACCTGAAAGCTAAGCTGGGGTAGATGGGAGCTGGGAGTATTTTTCTCCCAAATTCAGGTAGCTAGGTTTGGGTTCAAATTCCTAGAGCTAGAATTTCAATCACAGCCTTGACCTGGGCTGATGGCTAAAAAGTCTCAGGAAATGCATTTTTCATAAATTTGTGTCATAAAATGTTAGGCACCAAATGAAGCCTGATTAAGAAAAAACTCAAGGTCAGAAATTGGGGTTCATTCTGAAGACCTGAAAAACAAAATGGCCAGCCACTGGCTCTTAATTTGACCTCAGTCTGAAATAGTTATACTGCCTGCCACAATCACAAAATGAGACTGTGTCTAAGAGCTATCTCCTCCATCTTATATTCCTTTTTTGGCTGGGATTAAAGGCATGCACCACCTGTTTTCTATGGCAACTAGTGTGACTACTGGGAGTAAAGGTGCTTGTCATTTTGGTTACTGGGGTTAAAGGTATGTGTTACCATAAACTGGTCTGTAAGGCTGACCAGTGAAATTGTTTTACTCTCAGATTTTCAGGTAGTCTTTATTCATGAAAATACGATTGAAATGACACTACAAATATTAAACATACAGGATAAAGTGAGAAAATTAAGAGATGCAAAGAAAGAAGGTTAAGTAATATGTAAAGACAGAACTATCAGAATCACACCTGACTTCTCAATGGAAACTTTGAAAGCCGCAAGGTACTAGGTGATATGCTCCAGACACTAAGAGATCATGGATGCAAGACCAGACTATATACAGCAAAACTTTCCACCATCATAGACAGAGAAAACATGAATTCTACCAGAATTTCAAAGAGAGCTAATTCCAACACTCCTTAAATTGTTCCACACAATAGAAACAGAAAGGATATTGCTAAACTCTTTTTAGTTGGTGACATTTACACTGGTACCCAAACCACACAAAGATGCAACCAAGAAAGAGAATTACAGGCCAATTTCCCTCATGTACATTGAATCAAAAGTACTCAATAAAATATTGGCAAACCAAATCCAAGAACACATAAAAAAAATCATCCACCGTGATCAAGTCGGCTTCATGCCAGAGATGCAGGGATGGTTCATCATGTGAAAATATATCAATTTAATTCACTGTATAAATAAACTGAAAGAAAAAAGTATGATCATCTCATCATATTAGAAGCTGAAAAAGCATTTGACACAATACAACACCCCTTCATGATAAAGTTCTTGGAGAGATCAGGGATACAAAGAATGTACCTAAACACAGTAAAAGCAATATAAAGCAAGCTAACAGCCAACATGAAATTGTATGGAGAGAAACTCAAAGCAATTCCACTAAAAACAGAAACAAGACATGCCTGTCCACTCTCTTCCCACCTATTCAACATAGTACTTGAAGGTGTAGCTAGAGTAAGAAGAAAACAAAAGGATACCAAAGGGATACAAATTGGAAAACAATAAGTCAAACTTTCACTATTTGCAAATGATATGATTAGTATATATAAAGGACCCCCAAAATTCAGCAAGGTTAATCATACAGAAGATAAATAGTTTCAGTAATGTGGCAGGATACAGGATCTACTCAAGGATAAATCAGTAGCCCTCTAATAAAAAAATGATAAAGGTTCTGAGAAAGAAATCAGAGAAACAAAACCATTTACAACAGCCATAAATAATATAAAGTGTTCTGGAACAACTCTAACCAAGCAACTGAAAGATCTGTATGACAAGAACTGTAAGCCTTTGAAAAAAAATTTCAAAAGGATATCAGAAAATGGAAAGACCTCCCATGTTCATGGATAGGTAAGAGTAACATAGTAATAATGATAATCTCAACAAAACTATTCTACAGATTCAATGCAATCCCCATGAAAATCCAAACAAAATTAAAAATCCCAACACAATTCTTCTCCAATTTTGAAAAAGCAATATGCAGCTTCATATGAAAAACAAAGAACCCAGGATAACTGAAAAAAAAAAAAACCTGTATAATGGAGGAACTTCCAGAGGTCTCACCTTCCCTGACTTCAAGCTCTACAACAGAGTTTTAGTAATAAAAATCAGGTTGATATTGGCATAAAACCAGACAAATGGAAAAATGGAAACCAATAGAAGAAACTGGCATAAGTACACACACCTATGAACACCTAAATTTTGACAAAGAAGCCAAAATTATACAATGGAAAAAAGAAAGCATCTTTAAAAATGGTGCTGGATTAAATGGATGTTGACATGTAGAAGAGTGCAAATAAATCCGTATCAATCACTCTGCCCAAAACTCATGTCCAAATGCATCAAAGACATCAAGAAAAATACAGTTACACTGAATCTGATATAAAAGAAAGTAGGAAATAGTCTTGAACACATTGGCACAGGAGACGACTTTCTAAATATGAAGTCAGTAGCACGGACACTGAGATTGACAAGTAATAAATGGGACCATTTGAAATTGACAAGTTTCTCTAAGGCAAAGGACACAGTCACTAAGAGAAAATGACAGCCTACAGAATGGGAAAAGATCTTCACCAACCCCACATCTGACAGAAGGCTGATTCCCAATATAGATAAGGAACCCAAAAATTTAGACATAAAAATAACAAATAACCCAATTAAAAATATAATACAGATCCAAAGAAAATTTTCAACAAAAGAATCTCAAATGGACAAAATACACTTAAAGAATTTTTCAACATCCTTAGTTATTAGTGAAAAGCAAATCAAAATGACTTTAAGATACCATCTTATACCTATCATAATGGCTAATATAAAAAATACTGATGACAGCTTAATTTGGAGAGAATGTGGTGTAAATCTCACTCTTCCACTGCTGTTGAGAGTGCAAGCTTGTACAGCCCTTTGGGAATCAATATGGTTATTTCTCAGAAAAATGGTAATCAATTTGCCTTTTTTTTTTCTTCAATCCAAGCTCTTTGTAACTCTTGGGGAAAAATAAATCCCCTTTGTGCTGAGAACTTGGTCGTGATATGTCCTGTTATGATTCCAGTTCTTTCAGTTGTGAGCTATTTGATGAGAGTGCTATGAACTGAACTCCAATGCTCTGGAAAAGCAGCAAGTACTCTTAATCACTGAGCTTTCTCTCCTGTCACAGTATACCACATTTTGATAAGATATAAAGGCTAATATTTTATAAAAGAAACAAGCTTTTCTACTGAACCAGGTGTCAATTCTGAATCCCTGTAAATTTATCTCTATATTTTAGCCTTTATTTTATGCTTAATATCTTGGAAATAATTATTTAGAAAAATGAGCCATTCTCTGAGGTTTCTCTCTTAGTATCCTAGGCTTGAAGCCAGATGTAAAGATAATTCTTTATTAGCAGAGATCCCTCCCTTAAACTGGGTATACTGTGAAATAACTTCTATTTGCCCAAATATGTGTATTGTGTGACAAAATGTGTGTGCCATTAATGTATTGAAGCCCTCCCTAGGAGAAAGAGTGTGAGTGTATAAGCTGTATAAAACCACAGAGGAAACCTCTGGCCATGGGAGTCTGCTATACATTAAAGATAATAATAATGATGACATTATTTTCTAAAATGAAAGTGTAATTTCAACCAGTGTGTTTTGTGTTATGTTGATCTCAGTTACTCCAAATATTATAAGAGACACAGGGTTATGATTATTGTGGGCTCTTCTATCCAGCAATTGCTATTGTGATCTTTGCTATATTCAACATTGAGTGACTATACTACTTGATTAAAATATTTTTTATTTGATGAAAAAATATTTTTCTTCTATTGAAAGTCACCTTCTGTAGATAGAAATAAATTCAATGAAATTCATAGAAAGGGAAAATAAGTTGAACTGGCAAGGTGGTGGTAGCACATGACTTTAATCCCATCATTTGGGAGGCATAAGAAATTGGTCCTATGAGTTAGAGGCCAGGGTCATCTACAGAATGAGTTCCAGAATATCCAGGGCTACAACAAGAAACCCTGTTTTGAAAAACAAATACCAACAACTGTTATAATATTTTTGTCAATATTTTGGTCAGAAGTCCAATGGAATAATCATGTGGTTTGAGAAGCAAGGTTCATATTCAGATGGCAGAAATGTATCATGGAGTTCTGTGGTGGACTCAGGACAAGAGAAAGTGAGGCCTTTGGAACAGGATGAGGTAATGCCAAAGGTTTGCATAGCTTTTCAATCTGAGAAGTAAACAGTGATGGTGTGTGGTGCAGTCACTTGTGATTATCTCAGGTTTCTTTCTTTAATATTTGTTCCCAAGTTTTAATATATAATAAACAGTAAAATGAGTTACTCTGAACAACAAAAGAGATTTGAACTGTATTGACAGAACATTAGAAGGTCTCCTAAGACTGAGTATACTCATGGATAAATGTTTTTGAAAATCATTTTATCATCAAAAGTGATCTAAAGATCTAATAGAATTACCATCAAAATTAAGAGGTATTAATTTTAGAACATAAAAATTAGCTGTTTTAAAATATATAAACAATTTAAATGGCAGAAAATAATGATAGCAATTCAAACAGAAAGAACAATGCTGAATGTGACAGAATCCCTGATCTCTAACTATACTACATCGCCATCTTGTTGAAAACAATATATTGCTGGCACAAAGCAGACATGTGGAACAATCACTAAAATAGAGGACAAAGAAGTAAAGGTACATAGCTACAGTCACCTAAACTGTTAATGATTATCTACTAAGCAATCTATAAAAAATCATAGCCTCTTTAACATATGGTGTTAAGAAAATTTAATTCCTAAATAAAGAATGCTCTTATCATCTGAAAGGAAAATCAGTTCAAAATGTAAGGTGTGAAACTCTGAAACAGAGAAAACACAAGAAAACTTCAATATATAAACTCAGATAAGGACTCTTTAAAAAAAATCTCTAATAGCTTCATAAATGAAAGGAAGAATTAAGTAATGGGGTTGAAACAAATTAAAAGGTTTCTCTACAGGTTAAGAAGCAATCAGTTGAATAAACACCCCCAAAATGGAAGAATACCTTATATAATATGCAGGTGATGGGAGATTAATGTCTAGAATATATAAAGAATCTCATAAATTTAATCACAAAATAAAATTCCAAACAAAAGTAGGTTAATGAACACAATTCTTAAAAGAAGACAATCAGATTTCAAATACATATTTGAAAAATGTCTCACATCCCTAGTTATCAGGTCAATTAAAATATCTTTAATTTTCTATCTTAGTCTAATCACAAAAGATTTCATGAAGAAAACATTGAGAACAAATATTGTCTAGCATATGCTACAAAAGTAACCCATCCCATTGTTGATTAAATAGAAATTTAATAAAAAGTCACTATGGAAGTTAGTATAGGATTTTTTCAAAAAGTTAATATTGGAACAACTATAGGAGGAAGCTGTACCACTTTTGAGAATAGACATAAATATTTCTAAGTCAGAATGCTACAAAGATATTTGTGTATCCATGTTTATTGATTCACTATTCAAAATTGCTAATAAACTGGACCTAACAATGTGTCTATCAACAGACAAACAGATATAGAGAATTTGAGAAAAATGCACAATGTGATTTTCTTTGGCCATAAAGGAAAATAAAATAATGCATTTATAGGAATATATAAAATATTATCATATTACACTTTATAGGCTAGATGCAAAAGATGAATATATAAATATATGACAATGAGAACATATTTGGAGCAGGAAGGGGACCAGAGAAAGAATAACACAATGGTAGAGGGAGTTGAATATGAATAAATGATAATGAAACTCATTAATATTTATTCAAATTTGCAGATAAGTATAATCTTCCCTTTTCAAGGAAACTTTTGTTGCAATAATCATGACAGTTAGATAAAATAATAACCAATCATGTATTAATGGCATTCAGTCCCAAATGATATACCTAAAACAAAATTCCTACACTTAAAAGCCAGGTATCATTGCACAAGAGGGGGTAGAAAGATTGTAAGAGCCAGAGAAACAGTGAATTATCTGTAAGACTGTGTCACCTATGAATATTAGAGTTATATGTAATATCTTACCTACATGACAACTTAAACAAGAGCTGAACAAGAATTACTCCAATAAGCATACTAACATAAAACGGGAAAATTCACTAGGCCACAACCCTAGACAAAGAAGTGCAGACAACTAAGAAATGCTAAGAGTAAAAGAAATAGTCTATCACAGAGAAGAGCACACAAATTGGTGATGCAATACCAAATGGTCTTCCCTGAAAACACATATACAAATAGTATTATACAAACTGACAATATTGTATTTATGAATTTTGGAGTATATATGTAATATATATGTATAACAGCAAATAAAGAAAAGATGTCATGAATTTGAAAAAGACCAAGGAGGTACAGTGAGTGATGGTTTCGAAGGAGGACAAGAAAATGTAAAATGATGTATGTATGTATTTATTTATTTATTTAATTATTTTATTGAGATACACATTTATCTCTGATACCCTTCCTTCCTCTACTCTGCCCTTCTCGCCTCTCCCTTGTTTCCCATGCTCTCAATTTACTCAGAAGATTTTGTCTTTTTCTACTTCCCATGTAGAAAAGATAATTGTATGTCTCTCTTAGGGTACTCATTATAGTCTAGTATTTCTGGGATTAGGAATTGTAGATTGGTTTTCTTTGATTTATGCCTAAAAGCCACTTATGAGTGAAACATATGATATTTGTCATTCTGGGTCTGAGTTGTCTCAGTCAATATTATGTTTTCTAGATCCATCCATTTGCCTGCAAATCTCAAGATGTCATTATATTTTCTGCTGTGTAGTACTGAATTGTATAAATGTACCACATTTTCCTTATCCATTCTTTGGTTGAGGGGCATTTAGGCATCCAGGTTCTGGCTATCACAAACAATGCTGCTATGAATATAGTTGAGCACATGTTCTTGTGGTACAATTGAACATCCTTAGGGTATAAGCCCAAAAGTGATATTTCTAGGTCTTGAGGAAGGTGGCTTCTAATTTTCTGAGAAATTGCCATATTGATATCCAAAGGGGCTATAACATTTTACACTCCCCCCAGAAATGCAGTAGTGTTCCTTTACCCCACAATCTCTCCAGCATAAGTTGTCATTATTAGCGGTATAAGATGGATTCAGATTTGTTTTGATTTAAATTTTTCTGATGACTAAGGATGCTGAACATTTCTTTAAGTGTGTCATCTCTGTTGGTCAGTGTTGCTTGGGTCAGCATAGATAATTAATCATATGACATCTGTCTTGCTACTCTATTGAACACTTTAAGTAGTAAAGTTTTCAGTTATATTATATAAACTACAGACACAAATACTAATAGTCTAAATTTGGATATCTTCTGTGACTAATTTACTCTTTCCTTTATTGACCTGACATAATATGCACTAACTGCAAAGCTATGGTATTAGAAATTATAGCTGGGTGGTGGTGGTGTATGTCTTTAAGCACAACACTTGGCAGCCAGAGATAGGCATAACTCTGTGAGTTTGAGGCAAGCCTGGACTAGAAAACAAGTTGCAGGACAGACACCAAAACTACACAGAGAAACCCTGTCTAGAAAAACAGTAGAAGAAGAAAAAGAAGGAGGAGGAGGAGGAGGAGGAGGACGAGGTGGAAAAAGAGAAAAAGAATACATTATGTTGTAACCTTTTTGTTGTATGTCCTTATGAAAATGACTCCAAGTTCATAACATTAAAACAATTCCTAATGATTTATTGTGGAAAGGCTTCTCGTTGTAGTAAATGGGAGTTAACAGAGAGACCCTCAAATTCGTAGCCTGCAGAGAATAAGAGATTGGAGTGCAAAACCTTAAATACACACCCACATTGTGGTGTAGGAGGGTCCTTTTGTATTTGGGTTGCTTTCATTGATTAATAAAGAAACTGCCTTGGCTTTTTGATAGGACAGGACTTAGATAGACAGGGAAAAGAGAATAGGATATAGGGAAGGGGAGAGTTAGAGAGAGCCACCCGCCATGAAGCTCCCAGGTCAGACACGCTGAATCTTTCCTAGTAAGCCACGACTCGTGGTGACACACAGATTATTAGAAATGGGTTAAATAAATATGTGAGTGTTAGCCAATAAGAGGCTAGAGCTAATGGGCCAGGCAGTATTTAAATGAATACAGTTTCCATGTAATTATTTCGGGTATAAGCTAGCCAGGCACTGGGCGGCGGGAGCCGGGTGGCCGCCGAGACCAAAAGCAGGACCGCAGGCCTCTTGAAACAACATTGTACCCTGCTGTAGGAAATCCTTTAGTCAATAGCCTCTCAATTACCCACCCACTTGGGCATGGCCTTTTCTACTATAAATGCCAATGTAAAGCACAAGCTCCCTCTCTCTCTCTTCCATCTGCTACATTCAGTTGCTGTATGCTGCTTGAGCAGAGGACTTTGATCTGTGAATCTACCCCTAAATAAACAACCCTTAATTATACTCATTTCTGAGCTAGTCTGGGATTTATTTGTAGCATCCATCTTCATCTGGCATCCCACAAGAATCCCAAATCCATACCTACCAGGGGGACCAGTCTAAGAGGCCAAGGTCTCCCACCCCTGCTTTCACCTACTAAGTGTTATTATTTTTGTAAAATCTCACCACACCTGGTCCAATTGTGGCTACTTAGAAATTTCCCAGACTCATGCATACACCCCCACCACCACTGTTGTGTTCCTTACCTCTGGCAACTTGTGCAGCTTCCAGTTTGTGCTCCCAGCTCATGAGTTTTGTGCTCCTTGCTCTATGTACAGAAGTGATTTAATTGCTTTCAATTTGTCAAGTAAAGTGTATTTATCAGTATTTAACCAGGAACCAAGGCAGAAAACAAAATCAGCAGAAGATTGTTCATGCTGCCACCATTTTATAAATCTATTTTAGTGTGAAAAATATAGATAACAGAAAATTGTATCTCCTTGCTTTTCACAAATTATTCACAGTCTAAGATAATTTCCTTCTGAAAAATGCTATGTTTTTAAAAGGGAAATACATGTTGCAGTATTGATGTTGGATTCCCCTCTGTATGCTGCTAATACCATTGGTTAATAAAGAAACTGTTGTACTCCTGTACAGGGCAGAATACAAGTAGGCTGGAAAAACCAAACTGAATGCTGGGAGAAAGAAGGCATAGTCAGAAAGACCCATGTAGTGGCCAGAGGGGAAAGATGCAAGTTGCCAGCTGAAACCTTACCAGTAGGCCACAAACATTATAATAATATATAAAATAATTGAAATAAGTTAATTTTAGTTGAGAGATCTAAGTAGCAATATGCTTAAGCTATTGGTCAAACAGTATTGCAAATAATATAGTTTCTGTGTGATTATTTCAGGAGACTGGACATCTGGGAATCGAACAAGCAGCCTCATACAACACAGTATGAGGGAAAGGAAGAAGGTCAAAGGAGATACCAATAAACAGTAATGAAGGTGGACAGAGATAAAATATTCCATGTCTTTTCTCATATGTAAAATCTAGATTTAACTGTATACAACTACTTTAATTTATTTCATGAAAGCAGTAATGGACCAAAAAATTTGAAGGAACAAATATAAAGTGATGGGATAGGACAACTGAAATAATAGAAGAAGAAAGACAACATGACTTCTCTGATATGAAAATAATCTGTATATACATATAATCTGTTGTCATAGATGTGTATCCATATGAATGAACAAAACTAGAAGTGAGACTTCTTTGCTTAACTGACTAATATTATAGTTGTTGAATACTCTAGTTTTGTTCAGAAGGAATTCTCAATATCGAAGTAGTGTATTATTTGCTAATTCCAATGAGTTTATATACTATCATGTATAAATTAGTCAGAATATTTGTTTAAAATGGTGATCTTGTTGGTAATGTAAGAGAGTGTCTTAGAGTAGAAGCTAATAAAACTAGCATTTCACCTTCAGAATTGTGAATTATATTTTACAGAATTGACAATAAGAGGTCATCCTATATGTTTTTTATCCTGCTGATGTGAATCAATACTTGTTTTTAGAATAGATGTTATTCCTGTTTCCCATTATAACACACACTTTGCTTTAGAAAATTATAAGAGGTTTAAGTGTCTTTCCAATTAACAATAAAATAGTTTCATAGTGTATGTTAAAAATTAGCCTTCCTTTTTATAGACTTCTAATTTTACATCAGTGGTTTTATTCTTTCTCTTTGAATGATAAATGATAAAATACAGTTTTATATTTTATCATTTATTTATATATTTATATTATATATATACATATATATAGTGTTTGACTCTATAACAAGTAGTTCCTAAATTTATTCTGTGGTCTGATTCATATTTCTTAGAATGAGACTCCACATGGCAAGTATGCAGTTCTATTACAATTACTTAAATCATTTCTGCTGTTACTAGGAATCTGAACAGTGTTAATGCATACAGCACATAAATATTACACATTTTATAGAAGATATATAATTATTTTTAAAAGTTTTTATGTACTAAAGTATAGTGAACTGATTACTAGGAAGTAATGGAAACAAAATTCATAATTTACTTAATTATGCAGTAAAGTTTTTCATGTGTTTCTTTTAATGTCTAATGTTGTTGGTTGATTTTACTCTTTGCTCTTTTGGGGTGGCTACCACCCTGTTCCCATTTAAATCACTCGTGGTGTACTATTATTACTTATATATGTCTGGCCTTAGCTTGGCTTGCTTCTTACCAGCTTTTATTTACTTAAATTATTCCATCTACTTTTTTCCATCTGTGCTTTTACTTTTCTCTATTTCTGTTTATCTTTTCTTTCATTCTTACTCCATTTTGGGCTGTGTAGCTGTTGGCATGGTAGATGACCCAGAAGTTATCATACTTCTTCTCTCTCATTCCTTGATTTCTCCTCACCACAGACTTCTCTGATATGCTCTCTCTGCCTACCAACCCTGCCTATACTTTTCCAAGCCTTGCTATTAGTCATTCAACACTTTAATAGATTAATCTGGTGTGTTAGAAAGGCAAAATAACAAAGCTTCACAGAGTTAAACAAATACAGCAGAAAATAATATAACATATATTTGCATCATTAAACAAATATGCCACATTATAAATTGATTTAACATATCTTAAAATAATATTCTACATGTCAAGTTTTTGAATGAAGTCACAAATGAGCTGTAGTAACTCTGAGAGCTCTAATTCAATACACTACATGTAGCATTGTCACCCAATTTATGCTTCAAAAATTACTGAGAGTGTACAGCTTAGCTAAAAATCTACCGAAGACAGAAACTATTGGGATGGTATAATAATCAGATTCATTATGGGCAACTTGTTTCCTAAGTTTTGTCACAAGGTCCAGTCGAAGAGCAGAAGGTGGGAGAGGATGAGCAAGGAAGTTAGGACCGTGAGGGTCTGGTCCACTCACTGAGACAGTGTGTCTGAACTAATGGGAGCGCACCAATCCAGCTGGACTGGGACTGAATGAGCATATGATCAAACCAGACTCTCTGAATGTGGCGGCGAAAGGGGGCGGATGGAGAAGCCATCAACAATGACACCAGGACCTATCTCCTCTGCATGTATTATCTTTTTGGGAACCTAGTCTATTTGGATGCACACCTTCCTAGGCCGGGATGGAGGGGAGACGGTCTTGGACTTCCCACAGGGCTGGGCACCCTGCCCTCTTTTAAGGAAGCAGCGGGAGGGAGGAGGGGTAGTGGGAGGGGACTGGGAGAAGGGGAGGAAATGTAAATTTTTTTGAATGGAAAAAAATAAAAGAATATGGAAAAAATTATAGCCTACGAATTTAAATGAAAAGGCTATAAAGACTTCTATGCAATATTCTATGCTATATATATGTAATAGTCTCAAACACGATTGTGTAAAAGCACAAGACAAGATGGATTCTTAGATTTTTTTTAAAAAAAATTATTAATTTATATTTTGTGTGTACAAGCATTTATGTCTACAGGATAATATGTCACATCATGAATGTGGAGGTCTTCGGACAAGTTGCACAAGCTCTTTCTCTCATTCTATAATAGGGTCCCAGGTTGTCAAATTTCATGAAAAGAAGATACATTCTACATAGATAAAAAGATAAAAATAATCAAACTATCTCTAAACCAGAGATGCAAACATAAATTAATACACCTAAAGCAATATAAAAAATAAACAGGATTATGGGCAAAAATTACATGAAGATTTCAATATATGCAAGAAGAATCACTTGACAAAATTTTAGAATATCTTTAATACAAGAATATAGCAGAAATTATATATAAAAAGAAAAGGTTGCAGTCAGAAATTTTAGGGATATAGAATTCAGTATTCTTTAAAGGAAAAGAAGTGATAGAATAACAGGCATGTGTGTGTGTGTGTGTGTGTGTGTGTGTGTGTGTGTGTGTGTGTGTGTGTGTGTGTGTGATTTATTTGAGTGACTTAGGGACAGTGTTCCAGACAAACTAGTCCAAAAATGGCTATTTATGGTCCAATTGTCCAGTAGTTGTTCAGTCCATAGGAAAGGCTCTGGTGGTCTTCAGTGTTTGTTGGAATCTCAAAGAAGTAGATTTTAAAATGAATGAAGGAACAAACTTGCCAACAACAGTGAGGGTGATCAAGCAAACAGTAAAATCTTATTTCTTCCATGTGTCCCAGATTTAAGGTAGATCTTATTACTTCAAATAAATCAATTAATTGCATGTGTCCACTGGCTTAAGATTTTACTTACTTCCATAAATAATGAAGTTAATACCTAAGAATAGCCATCACAAATGTAGAAGTCTTGATCATGACAGCACTAGCAAACTATTCTTGGCCATCCATTTTCAATATACCAAATGAAGAGATAAGTAATGAAAATCATGCAAAGGAGATTTACTTACTATGGTCACATTGGGATGAGAAACACGTGAGTAGGCAATTATCTTTAATTCCATTTGACAGTTTGAACACAAGATTTATGTTTAAACAGGCGTCCAGGGAATTTCTGTATAATTAAGTAGTGCTGATCAAAACATTTTCCTGCCCATCAGAGACATATAGTCTCAGCTCCTGTTCTGTAGTGAAAGCTGTCACAGGTGTATGAAAATTCATACTGGGTAGCAGTTGACCCCCCTAGCTGTCACAAGAGCATCTCTTTTTGTGATTTAAATATAAAAAATATTAGATAGGTTCATATATTTAAACACTTGGTCTTCAGCTGATAACATTTCTTAGAAAGGTTATGAAACTTTTAGGAATGGTTAACAACTATTCACATGTAGATCTACAATTAAAAATAGCAACACGTTCAACAGAATGAAAATGTTAAAAATGTGTGCAGCTTGGAAGAGAGAGGAGAATTAAGAAATATAATTTTGCAGCCAAGACAGGAATTTTAAAAAGGCTATAGTTGTTAAACATATTAGTGGCTTTTAAGAGAAGCTTTCTGGCCTTCACTAGAATAGTAGGTAAGATGACCTGAGGGCAAGACCTAAACCATCAAGGATTCCATTTGTGAAAAAAAAAAGATTCATAATTATCTAAAGCAATTACCCAGGAAAGATTTGTGTCAGTTGTGTGATGCTTACTAACAAAGCATGAACTGCACAAGATTGATGAGCTCAGAGATTGATGAGATCATGTTCAGTTTCAGAAAGCCACTGTGGTTAGACAAAAAAATGTATGGCAAGATTGGCATCCCTGTGAGAAGGCCACTAAAGGCCATTATTTGAATCTGTAAAAGTGAAGTATGAATTGCACTAGAGATCTCAAGATAGTAGAGAAGCAGGACATTTGCCAAGTAAGATTGAATATAAAAAGAGTGGAATAAGCCCTAAAAAGGTAGAAATGTATGGTGGAATTACAAGGGTTGGAGTCAACTAAACTCTTTGAAACTGAAGTCTCACAGAAAGACATAGATGCACAGTAATTGACATTTGTATGCTGGATTTTTGGGTTTACCTTTATCCAAATGTTCTTTCTTTGAATGTTTTATGCCAATTTCTATAGGAAATAAGTCTTTTTTTTCAGAGAGACATAATTAAAATATCATCTTGAATCTCATAAGAAGCATTGCACCATTTTTTAGGGACTGCTGAAGAGTGAAGATGCAAGAGACTTGTGAAGCTTCCCCTACCACCAACTTTCCCTCACCTATTAAAAAGTCTTTTTCTCTATGAAGGGATCTGTATCACTAGAACTATAAGCCAAAATAATTGCTTTTTGTTTTATCTTTTCCTTCATGGTATTACTTTTTCAGCATTTGCAAAGAAGCTAGTACAAACTTATCTCTCCAAACAGAATGAGATTTTTGGGAAACTCCAATTCTTTAGGGTCAATTGCTTCAATAGTTTTATCAACAAAGTGAAGAGCTGAAGTAGCTTTCTTTATCCTTGCCTTTACCAATACAGTTATAGTAGTTCAACAGAATAAAACTATATAGAAAAATTCATTACCCATCATGATAACAAATGAGAAAAGCCACAAAGTATTTTCTCTAAAATCAGAAATGACACAAGGATATCTATTCTGTCAGCTCTTCATTAATATAATGCTTAAAGCAATGAGGCAAAGAAAAGAAATTAAACTGATACAAATAGAAAAAGAATGAGTTAATCTATTTTGCCATCAAGTATGACCCTATAATTAAAATTAACTAAAAAATTGGACAACTTTTCCATAAGATAAATGCTTTAAGCAACATAACAAGGAAACAAAATGAACATAGATAAAACAATATATTTTCCATTTCGAAGGAGAAATTAGAAAAAAATTCAATCACAATAGCCTCAAGACACTATCTACAAACAAACTTTATCATGGATGTGAGAGACTTCAATATAGGGAAAAAAAGAGAAAAAGAATTGAAGGAGACATTAGAAGCTCAGAAGATTTTGAGCAAAAACTTAAATTGCAGAGATGTTTATAGTACTGAGAGAAAATTTTAGATTCTATGCAATTCTCATAAAAATTCCAATGACATTGCTCTCAGAAACATAAAATACAGTTTTGAAATGATTTTATAATTATCAAAAAAGCCAAGAAATTTTGTATTTATGAGAATACCTGTTTTCAAATTATTCAGTGTAGCTACAGTAATAACAACAACAAAAAGCATGACTCTAGCACAAAGCAGACACATAAATTAATATTATGCCAAAAGATAAGTCCATGCAACTATCTACTGCCATTTTATTCTATCCAGTTTCCCAAAACACATTTTGTAGAAGAAAGACCACATTCACCAAATGTTGCAAACAGAATATCACACATAAAAGAATGAAATTTTATATGCCTGTTACTCTGTACAATACAAATCAATTAAAGAGACTTTCCCTGGAGAAGTAAGTGTCAGGGCTCCTGGTTGGAGCACTCAGCTCTCTAGGCTCTAGCATTTGGAGGAATATCTCAAGCCCCACCCAACCCACAAAGCTTTAGAGATTCCAAGCATCTTCCTCACCCACTGCCATCCTTCACCACATTTGTGCCTTGTCCAAGACTGACCTTGAAGAGGTGTTCCTGTAATTACATTGCTCAGATCCTTAGGCCCTAGCCATGGAGGGAACATCGCATGCCCCACTCCTACACACCATGTCCCAGAGATCCCAATCAGCCTCTGAACACCTGTTATCATCCCCTATCACTTCTCTGAGCACCAGAGCCTTATCTCAGATTTTCCCTAAATAAAATGTAGGCCCAAACTCCCCTGCGGAGAGCCTTGGTCCAGACTGTTGCTGGAGAGGAGACCCAGAGCCCTATCAGCATCCACTAGAGGCACAGACACACCTGCACCCAGAGGAAGAGCAACCATTCAAGCCACAGGCTCCACCTTTACCTTTTGGAGGAAAAGGGACCAACTGAAGCACAAGCAAAACCAGCACCCACTGGAGGAAAAGGAGGACAGATGGCAGTGTAAGAACACATCCAACAACATAAAGAACAATATGTCACTATCAGAAACTAGTGCTCCTACAACAGGAAGATTCAAACATATTAACCCAGAAGAAGCAGAACAAAATGACCTTAAATATAACTAGACGAAGATTATTGAGACCCTTATAGAGGAAATGAAAAATTCCCTTAGAGAAATGGAGGGAAAGACAAACAAAAATTTGAAAGAAATTAGTAAATCTCTTATAGAAATCCAACAATACCAAGAAAAAAAATTAAACAGGTGAACCAATCAGCCCAAATTTCACGACTTGAAAATTGAAATACATACAATAAATAAAACACAAACCAAAGAAATTCTGGAAATAGAAAATCTGGGTAAAGAAGCAGGAACTACAGATGTGAGCCTAACCAACATATTAGAAGAGATGGAATAGAGAATCACAAGAGATGAAGATTTAATAGAGAAATTAGATTCATTGGTCAAAGAAAACATTACTTCCAACAAATACTAATACAAAACAAACATCCAGGAAATCTGAGACACATGAAAATACCAAACCTAAGATTAACAGGAATATAAGAAGGAGAAGAAATCCAGCTCAAACCTAAGAAAATATATACAACAAAATCATATAAGAAAACTTTCCCAACCTATAGAAGGATATGCCTATGAAGGTAAAAGAATCATTCAGAACATCAAATATAATGGACCAGAAATGAAAGTTCCTGCACCATATACTATTCAAAATGCAAAACATACAGAATGAAGAAAGATTATTAAGAGCTACAAAGGGAAATACTAACACATAAATGCAGACTCATCAGAATTACACACAATGTAAAGTCTGAAAGACTCCAACCTATGGAAACTAGCCGCACCCATAAAAAAAAAAAAGACAACAAGTAACCTCCCATCTCCTCCTAGCAAACCCCAAGAAGGGAAGCACACAAATACAACCACAAAAAATCAGAAATAAACAATCATTGGTTACTAATACCTCTTAATATCAATGGAATCATTTAACATAAAAAAAGACACAGGCGAACAGCATAGATGTGAAGACAGGATTCAGCCTTCTGCTGTATACAACAAACACACATCAACCTCAAAGAAAGACATTACCTAAGAGTAAAGGGTTTGAAAAGATTTTCCAAATAGACATTAGAAGCAAGCAAGTATAGCTATTCTAATATCTAATAAAATAGACTTCAAACTAAAATCAATTAAAAGAGATGGAGATGAACACTTCTCATTCATCACAGAAAAAAACCATCAAGATGAAGTTTCAATTCTGAACATCCATGCATCAAATACAAGAACATAGACATATTTAAAAGAAACATTATTAAAGCTTAAATTGCACATCAAACACCAAACATTAATAGTAGGAGTCTTCAACACCCGACTCTCACCAATGGACAGGACTGCTAGACAGAAACTTTACAAACAAATAAGAGAATTAACAGATGGAATGACTCAAATGAACCTAATAGACATCTAGATAACATTTGATCCAAACACAAAAGAATACCTTCTTATCAGCACTTAATGGAACACTCAAAGCAAACCTAAACAGATACAAAAAAAACCCCCCACACTTTCTAGAATTCAATGAAAATGGATGAACAACATTCCCAAACTTAAGGGACAGTTAGAAATCAGTGCTAAAAGCACTAAGTGCCTACATACAGAACCAGGAGAAATCTCTCACAAGCAACTTACAGCATCTGAAAGCTCTAGAACAAAAAGGAGCAAACTCATGCAGGAGAAGTAGATGCCAGGAAATAATCAAATTGAAGGCCGAAATCAATAAAATAGAAACAAAGAAATCACTACAAAAAATCAATGAAATAAATAGTTGGTTCTTTGAGAAAATTAACAAGATAGACAAACCATTGCTCAACCTATCCAAAAAGCAGAGAGGGAATATGCAAATTAAAAAACTCAGAATTGAAAAGGGGGGTATAACAACAGTCACAGAGTAAATTCAATGAATCATCAGGTCATTCATCAAAATCTTGTACTCCACAAAATTTTAAGTTTTAAAGTAAATGAACAATTTTCTGGATAGGTACCACATATGAAAATTTAACCAAGAATAGCTAAACTATCTAAAGAGACCTATAACTTGCTAAGGAAATAAAAGTAATCATCAAAAGTCTCCCAACCAAAAAAAAAAATTCAAGGACAAGATGTTTTCAGTACAAAATTCTACCAGAATTTCAAAGAAGAGTTAATACCAATACTCCTCAAATTATTCCACACACTAGAAACAGAATGGAAAATGCCAAACTCTTTTTACACAGTGACAGTTACCCTGGTACCCAAACCACACAAAGATGCAAATAAGAAAGAGAATTACAGACCAAAAATTTCCCTCTTGAACATCGATGCAAAAAAAACCTCAATAAAATACTGGCAAATTAAATACAAGAACACATCAAAAATAGCATCCACCATGATCAAGTTGACTTCATCCCAGAGATGTAGGGATGGTTCAAAATATAAAAATCTGTGAATGTAATCCACCATATAAGTAAACTGAAAGAAAGAAACTATATGAACATCTCATTAGATGCTGAAAAAAATTTTGACAACATAGAATATCCTTTCATGTTGAAGGGCTTGGAGAGATCAGGGATGCAAGGAATGTATCTAAACTTTATGAAATCAATGTACAGCAAACCAAAAGCCAACATTTGATTAAATGGAGAGAAACCCAAAGCAATTCCACTAAATCCAGTAACAAGACAAGGATGTCCAATCTCTTGATATTGATTCAATACAGTACTCAAATTTCTAGCCAACAAAAGGAGATCTGAGGGATAGAAATTAAAAATGAAGAATTCAAACTTTTGTTATTTGCAGAGACTATCATAGTATACATAAGTGACCACAAAAATTCTATGAGGTAACTCCTGCAGCTGTGAAATGCATTCAGTAATGTGACAGAATACAAGATCAATTCAAAAAATCAGTAGCCCTCTTATATTCAAATGATAAATGGGCTGAGATAGAAATCAGAGAATCATCACCATTTATGATAGCCACAAATAACATAAAGTATCTTGGGGTAACAATAACCAAAGAAGTGAAAGTCATTTACAACAGGAGCTTTAATTCTTTGAAGAAAGAAATTGAGAGAGATATCAGAAAATGGAAAGATCTTTCATGCTCTTACATATATAGAATAAATGATATAAAAATTGCAATCCTACCAAAAGCGATCTACAGATTCAAGGCAATCCCCATCAAAATTCCAGCACAATTCTTCACAGACCTCAAAAGTACAATAGATAAACAGGCTACACACTCCTCAAAGGCCAGTCTCCCTTGGGCAGTGGTGAATTTTCTTTTCTTTTGTTTGAATTTAAGAGTTGTCCACCATATTCTCTTATTTTCTTTGTTGGTCATCTTGATCTTCCCTATTACCCTGAGGGGAAAGGAGAAATTTTAAGTCATGAGCAGGTAGCCATATATGCATTTTCCCTCTTTGGGAAGACACATCCTTATCTTTGGCCCAGTGTCAAAAAGGGATATGGGCCCCTCCATTGGTTAGTGAGAGGATCCTTCCAACTAACCTTTAGGCAGGGCCTTGTTGGTATGGATCCCCAATGTTTCTGGAATCTATTTTGTTCATCTGATTTTTGTAAATTTAAAATATTGATGGTTAATAATGCCTTTACAGTTGTAGATGTGGGGAGACTTCTCCCTCTTCTTGTTTTATAAAAAAAACCTCTTTGAGATACTGGTGATGCCTTTCAACAATCACTTGACCCTGAGGGTTGTATGGGATCCTGGTGGTATGGGATATATTTCTTCTCTGAAAGAATTCTTTTAATGTTTTACTCATAAAACAGGGGCCATTGTTGGTCTTGATCTGTTGTGGTAGTCCCAATGTAGTAATACATTTTAAGAAGTGGCTTTTGGCATGGGTTGCATTTTCCTCTAAGTGGGAGGTAGGCCATCATTCCTTAGATTACATGTCTATGGTCACTAATATATATTTTTATTTGCCAAACAGACAGTAATGTGTTACATCTGTTTGCCAGATGATATTGGGTCCTAACCCTCTTGGGTTTCCCCCCCTGCCATTGTAAAATGGGGGGGGTGCAGAGCAACTGTTGGTAAGTCTTTTATATATAAACCATTCTCTTTAATTCAGTTGCAGAGATCTGGGAGTATAGGTATGTGATTCCTCTCCAGTTGACATGAGTTAAGACATGCATTTAGGTAGCATTTTGTATGGGTGGAGTTGAGACTTCTATGAGACAGGCCCCTGAAGCTGCAACATTCCCTTGGAAAATGATGCCTGGGAGGTTTTGTGTCTTCTGAAATGTTGAATATATATGTTTTTTTCTACCTTCTAAGAGCAATCTGAGTTGTATCATCAAGGCAGAAATAGGATTAGCATTCAATCTGATATAGGCATAGTGGTAAGTGTGGCAGTAGGTTCACCACTTCAGAGCTCTCTAAATAGAGGTTGCACCATTCTGGGACCTCTTGTAGGGCATTAAATATGGCCATCATTTTGTCCCCACTGCAGGAAAAGCTACAAAGGCAGCTCCATTCTTCCTTCCATCTGTGCAAGCAGTGAATTCTTTGGGCAGGAGCCTAGAAGAAAAGACTAAGGGCACTCTCCAGAATAGTTCTTGATACAGCTTCATTAATCAGTACTCCCAAAAGTGGATGTTCAGGGTCCCCAGAAATCCTTCCAGGGTGAGGCTCAATTGAGAACAATGTCTGGCCACCCATTTTAAATCCTTAATTTTGAATGGAATTATTAATTTAGAGGGATCTTTTCCATAATGTTGGAGGGATGTGTCCCTGATTTTTATGATCATATAAGCTATTTGATCAACTAGAGAGTACATTCTGGGAGTGCCCTCCAGGGTGTTATGTACCCATTCTAGTGGTTGTAAATGCTGAACAATGGCAGCCATCATGGTCTTTTTCTCTAATAATATTCAGCCTTGGATTGGAATGTTATGATTATATCTCAACAAAAAAGCCTGATGGAGCTGAAAAATTCAGTGAGTTCCTGATGATCCTCAAGGGGTAAGGAAATGATCTCATAAGGTTTTGCCCCTTTTAGGAGATCATATAACATTTCTAGTCTCCCAGGCACTACAGGTAACCAAGGTCTTACCTAGTTCATTTCCCCCAGTATCTTTTGTAACTCTAATAAAGTGAGAGGCTCAGGCAGGATTAATTGGGGTCCATTCACTTTGCCTTGAATGAGTGTTAATTGGGTTCCCAATGCATGAAATGGGGGTAGCTTTTGTATTTTGTTTGGGGCGATTTTAAAATCATGTTGTTGATGATATCAACAATAGTGGTTACACAGGGAGCTAGCCCTGATTCCTTCAAATGTCCAATGATTAGTTCATCCATATAAAGATATAGAAGTGTATCATCTTTGTCAAAATAAAGAGAGAAGATACTATACAAATATTTTTGTCAAAAGGCGAGACTATTGGCCATACCCTGTTGGAGAGCAGCCCATTTATATCTCTTGTCAGGTTGAGAGGAGTTAACTGTAGAAATGGAAAAGACAAACTTTTCACAATCCTCCCCCTGAAGAGGAGTTGAGAAGAAGTACTTTAGATAGATTACAATGAGGTGAAACAGGGAGGGGATTGCTGGGACCCAAGGTAAGCCCCTTAAAGGGGCCCCTACTAGCTCCATATGAGCATTGATTGCTCATACGTCCTGTAATATTCTCACGGTCCCATTAGGCGTATGTATCACAAACACAGGGCTATGCCAGGGACTCATCGAGGGCCTTATCCATCCTTCTTTAAGCAGATTTCTGGTGATTTTCTTGATCATCTTAAATTTAAGTTAAAGTAATGGCCACTGAACCACACATATTGTCTGACTAGGTGCCCACCTAATGGTGGGGACCCTGGAGGAAGTGGCCTCTACTTTGGGGGGGTTGAATCTAGGTGTCACACGTCTGCCTGATGAAACCTTGTTCATTTTTTTCATCATAAAAGGATAGGTTATCCGTGGTAATAACTGCATCCATTTGTCCTAACAAATCTTGTCCCAGAAGTTTTGCAGATAACCCCAAAAGGATGAGATGTCTGAATTATCCTTTGTCTCTATCCAGCCACAGCCAAGTTATGGGACTGGCTGTTTCTTAGGACATAGACCTTCCCCCAACCCCTGTGATAGGCAGCCTGGTTATGAGATCCCAACTGGTCAGGACCTCTTCTTTTCTGAGGATCATTATGTCAGCTCCCATATCTATGAGGCATTGGAATCTTTGTCTCCCAAAGATAATAGTCATATTATGCTGTAATCCTTCTACCATTGGATTGGTCCAGTTAACTGAAGGTACATATTTCCTTCCTTTGGTTAATGGGGCTGGAAGATGACCCCCATCTATTTTAAAAGTTGACTTGTGAATGTTTTTCCATTTATATTAAATTTGGAACAGCATTATGAGCCTCAATGGTATCCTTTTTGGCAATGAGGGCAGAGGGAAGGAGGAGGTCCCTTCTGCACCTGGGACTTATTGCCCTTTTTTGGGTAATCCTTCTTAAAATACCCCAGTTGACCACATATGAAACATTTCCCAGGTGTTTGTTTTTGCTGTTCAGCCACCAGGGCTTGAGTAATAGAAGAGCCTAGAGTTTGGGTCTGGACCTTAAGGGCCACCACAAGAGTCTGCTTGGTATGTTACTGCGTTCCAATATTCTGTGATGACACAAGCCATTTTTCATGGACCCTTCCCTAAGACCATCACAAGACATCTTAATATTTTGGTTTATATATTCCCAGACTAGGAGCTTAGTAAATTGGTCTCTAAGCCCACTGGGGGGCAATTTCCTTTCAAGGCTGGTCTGCACATGGACAATAAAGTCTGGAAAAGGCTCCCATGGTTTTTCCATCATGCCAGCTATAGGTGAGTCAGTGGGTTCCTCCTCTAGCTTGGCCCAAGCCTCCAGGCCTGTTTGTCTAACTTGGTCATGATATGGAGCCTCAATTGTGGCTTGTTGGACCCCAGTGGAAAAGCCTTTGACTGTACAAGTTAGCATCAGATAAGCGATGAAAATTGGGGGGTTGACTGCTCTATTGAACTCTGCCATAGTGCAACAGGCCTCTTTAAAGATTTCCATCCATTTAACATATTGAGTTTCCCTCAGGGTGGTCTTAGACAGATCATACCAGTCCTTGACTACAAAAGGATGGTAAGATACCTCCTGAAGGAAGGTCATGGCCCAAGGGGAGTGGGGCCATCCTCAGCAACTGCCTTTCTCAATTCTTTCAAGTCCTTAGATTCCCAAGGATACCACGCTAGGGGGAAGTTAGGGTCAGTGGAAACATTGACTGGGAAGGCTTGGGGGTCCATAAACCTTAGTCCTATAGGCCTCGACATGTGTATGGTTAGGATTCCCAGGGGCTCTACCCCATGTTCCTCTGTGTGAGAGTCTTAACTTTTAGTTTCTCCCAGTATCTGATGTATTCATATCCTCCTGGCTAGGACGGAGCCCCCTTATTTGTCCCATTTCCCTCTCCCATTTTATCTTTTCCATGGTGGCTGGGAGCATAAGGAGGCAGCCACTCTTCATCACAGACAATATCTACTCTCCTTTTTGTCTTTGCCTCTGCATGCCATATTCCTTCCCACTGGGACTGCTCTTCAGTAAATTGTGCCCATTTTTGGTCTTACCCCTCATCTGTCTCCTTTTCTCCAGTTCTTTTGGTTAGTTGGATACTTTTGGATTCTTCAGGCCTCTCCCAATCTTTGGCCTTTTCCTACTACTTGCCTGTCTCCTTTTCTCCCACTCTTCTAGCCAGTTGGTTATTTTCGGATTCTTTAGACCTCTCCTGGTCTTTGTCTTTTTCTTTACCCGCTGTTGGGGGAGACAGAGCAGTGGGGTGAAGAGATGCCTTAAAGGCCTTAATAGTTGGATAGAATCCCAGTGGTGAAGGTATATCAAAGTGTGTTTCCCTTCCTTTGACAAGAGTCTCCATCTGGTTCCAAATGTCCCATGAAAAATATTTTTGGCATGTACCCAGGGGGTCAGGGCAATTATATTCTCCCATGCCTGGATCACATTGTGGTCTGACAATTCCAGGCCTCAGGAAAGTAGTATATATCTCAATGCTTTAAGCGCTGGGTCATTTTTGTGTGAAGTTGTGTTACCCATCTTGGATTCCCAATCATCTTGACTGATCACTTAGCCTGGAACCAGTCACGTCCCTCTTCAGGTGCTAGTTGCCAGGCTTCCTTATCCTTATTCCCCAGGGAAACATGAAAGCGCTATCTGCCCTTTCTGTATCCCCATGATGCAGGAAAATCAGATGCAATAGTGAGTCAAGTCAAAGCAGGAACTCAGCTTATTACTGTGAGCATCAGCTTACACAGGTTAAGTGACATCATGTGATTCGAGGGTACCTCCAGCCAATGAGAGACAGCCAAGCCCTCTCTCTGGCTGGAGGGGCATCCACCTAGATTTTGCTGTCTCATCCTTACAAAGTAGCTTCGAGACTATCCTTCAAACTTGAGCCAGGTTTTTCTTTGTCCTACAGGCCTTGAGGTACAGGCCGTGAGACAATTTTGGCCCAACAACTGTCTAGGCAGTGGGATGTCTCTGTCAGTTCTAGAGTTTTGGAAGTGGCTTACCATGCAATTCCTGTTTACTTACTTAATATTATATCATTCTGGGGTCTTTGATTGAGTTGAATAATAGTTACAATTTTCCTTAGTTATGATAAAAGATTATATATATATATATATATATATTTCTTGCTTGGTACCTGTTTTAGTATATTTAATCTCACTATGTTAAAATTAAAACAATTCTTTTTTAGACAGTAAAAGGAGGTGATATGGGAGGTGGTGTATGCTGTGAATATCTTTTATTGCTATTGGTTAATAAAGAAGCTGCTTTTGGCCAATGCTATAACAGAGTAAAGCCAGGCTAAAAGAGATAGAGAGACAGTGTAGGCAGAATCAGGGAGAAGCCATGCAGTCACCCACAGGAGACAGACAGCTCCATTGGATCCCACTAGAACCTTGCTGGTAAGCTACAGCCACGTGGTGATACAAAATGAATAGAAATGGGTTTAATTTAAAATATTAGAGTTAGTCAGAAACATGCTTAAGATATTGGTCAGACAGTATTGTAATTGATACGGATTTCTGTGTGATTATTTCTGGAGTCTGGATGGCCAGGAAACAAACAAGCAGCCAGCAACAGCAGCTTATTTTGGGACCAGGCAGGACAGAAACTTCTGCCAACAAGCCATAGTAGAAATGCACATCAAAGTGACTGTGAGATATCATCTTATACCGCTCAGAAGAGCTAAGATCAAAATTAGCTTATGCTGGAGAAGATGTGGTATAACAGTAACACTCCTCCATTGGAGTGCATGCTTCTACAGCTACTTTGAAAATCAACATGGTGGTTTCTCAGAAAATTGGGAATCAACATACAGCAAGACCCGGAAATACCACTCTTAGGCATATACCCAAAGTATGTACACTCATACCACAAGGACATTTGCTTAACTATGTTCATAGCAGCATTATTAATAATAGCTAGACCATGAAATCAACATAGATGCCTTTCAACTGACAAATGGATTAAAAAAAAATGTGGTACATTTACAAAATGGAGTACTACTTAGCAGTAAAAACAATAACAACTTGAAACTTGCATAAAAATGGAGAGAATTAGAAAAAAAACATTCTGAATTAGGTAATTCAGACCCAGATAGGCAAATATGGTATGTACTCACTCATAAGTGGATATTAGATGTAAACCAAAGGATAACTACCCTATTGCCCACAGCCTCAAAGAAGCTAGGTAATAAGGAGAACTAAAAGAGAGACATACAATGATCACTCTTAGAAAAGGAAAGAGACAAGGTATCCTGAGAAAATTGTGAGTTTGTGTGAAAGGTAGGGTGCAAGGGGAGAGGAGGAGTTATGGGGAGGGAGGAGAAGAACATAAAGAAATGGACAGTTCAAAATGGGGGAAGGACAGAGATGGAGAGAAAGAAAAGAGATTTATTTTTTTGGTAAAATTGTTTTTATTTTTATTTTTTTGCATTGTTTTATTTTTTCCATTAAAAACATAATTAAAGAAATAACATTTTTTCCTTTCTTCCCCTTCTCCTGGTCCCCTCCCGCTACCCCCCCACCACTCCTCCCTCTCCCTTCTTCCATGAAAGAGGGCATGGTGACCTGCCCTGTTGGAAGTCCAAGGCACACCCCCCTC